>VYXC01000807.1:230647-260111 GCA_013397175.1 Platysteira castanea
GATATATATATTCAGAGTACGTTACATATATTTGCATATAAATATGTCTAGAACTACATATGGTATGTAAGGTATAATACACATACATCACAACTTTTTGTGTGTATGTCATCAAAGAAAGAGGTTACTGAAGGTTTTTACAGGACTTCTAAAATGTGGAAAAGCTTTGGAATAACAAAAGTCCATGTGGAATTCTTAAATGAACATGTACATGACTTTCCATTGCATTCATGTAATTTTGCAGTTCTCTGATCAATTATTAAATATCTTACAAAGCAGCAAAATAACTAGATGGCTGTCCATATTTTCATAATGCTGACATAATTTAGTAATTGAAAAATCACAATAATGAGTGATATACAGAAGTGGTGAGTTTTGATATAATTATATATATAAAACTACATGTATATACAATATAGAGATCTACTTCAAGTTCTTGGGGATTTTTGCTTCAAGGATCACTGAAAANTGTTGTGTTGTTTTAATTTGCTTAATTATTATCTTTTGATCCACAGAAGGATACCACCAACTGGCAAACTGGTCCTCAAGCTGACAACCGACGCATGTGAGGGGAAGGAAAACTTTGTCCGATACCTTGAACACGTCCAGGCAGTTATAACTGTGAATTCCACCCGGCGAGGAGACCTCAATATCAACATGACCTCACCGATGGGAACAAAGTCCATTTTGCTGAGCCGGCGCCCCAGGGATGATGACTCCAAGGTGGGTTTTGACAAATGGCCTTTCATGACCACTCACACTTGGGGAGAAGACCCCCGGGGCACCTGGGCTCTGGAGATTGGGTTTGTCAGCAGCCAGCCCCAGCGGGGCGTGCTGAAGGAGTGGACACTGATGCTGCACGGGACTCAGAGCGCACCATATATAGACCAAATAGTAAGGGATTATCAGTCCAAACTGGCCATGTCCAAGAAGGAAGAGCTGGAAGAAGAATTAGATGAAGCAGTGGAGAGAAGCCTGAAGAGTATACTGAGCAAGAACTAGAGCTGTGTTGCATGACAATGTCTTTCCTTCCCCAGACCCCTCTACTCACCGTTCTACTATCCAAACCTCTGTGTTAGATGTATTACAATGATTGTCTCTGTAGCCAAATTATCACCCTTTCTTGATTTTAAAGTCCTATATCTTGTCATTAATTATTTTAATTGCCACTGAAGCAGTCCATTTTTTAGCTCTAATCCGCAAAATATACTGCTACCAAATACTATGTACAGTTTGTGACTGTAAATGATGACTTTTCTTTTGTGTCATACAAATAGGTGATAACCTGCAAAGAAGTTAATGGCTTTTCCCTTAATATTTCTATGGTAGGTGTTTGTATTAAAAAAAGAGTGAATTTTAACATTGGAAATTGGTGATAATGAGCACATTTTTAAAAATGACACTGAGAGAGGGAGTCACAGAGAGGTTGTCTGGAGAGGTCTTTAAACGTCTAACAGCTCCTTCTGCATCGCTGACTTCAGTGGGACTTTCTCCATTGGGTTCAACCAAAGTAGCACTAGACCCCACAAAAAGAAATAATCCAGGGATAAGGAAAATTCACCAATCCAATTTGCAAAAATGCAATTCTTTTGAGAGTTTTCTTTCATACTACAGTTACACTACATACACAATTCAGCTACAGGATGGATCAACAGACATGCAATAAGGAAGGGAAAGCAATGCCAAAGCTGGGTGGCAGGGAGAGGTGATTTGCAAACTGGGTCAGGGCATTCTAGAAGCACAAGTCCCAGGTTTGCTGGAGTTTTTTAAAATTTGGTTGTTTTAGGGGTTCTTTTCCTGTGTTGATTTTATTTTGTTTTGCAGTTTTGGCAATTGAAATCAATTTACCATCTTACAGCAGAACAAGCACACAGGGATGAGCTGTAGGATTTCTGGCAGCTTGTGTGCATCTGCTGGTCTCTCTGCTGAGATGTTCTCCAGCACTGTAAAATGAGGCTGTGTCAGCATTACCAACCACAGACCCCTGTTTTCTGGGGTTTACAACCTAGCTGCCAGTAAACTGCTGTGGGGAAAATTTGAAGCACACAGTTTCAGTCCCAAAGCAATTTTTAGTTAAAATTTCTTTTTTTAAAGCTACCTATTTGCTGGTATTATGTTATACAAATATTTTTAAGGAGAAAAATATGCTGAAATATTAAAGTGTAATGCAAAGTTGACCTTTTGAGAAATAAAATGTAGTGTATTTGGGAAGATTTGTTGGCAGTCATTGTTCTTTGCTGTTTAAAGTCAGTCCCATCTCGATTTCTTGGACATGAGTTAAAGTCCATCTCTCTCACCCTCAGAATATGCTCTGGCTATTGCTGCAAAACATAACATTCTCCCTGGTGGAATTACTCATGGAAGCAACCACTACATGTTCTCAGGTGCGAGATCCCAAATTTAACCTTTGAGTAATAAAGGGTCTTGAGCACTTACACTAAAGCCCATCAGTGGACCTACTCAAATGGTAATTTTAAGCAGGTATTTCAGATCTTTGCAGGATCCAAGATCTACATTTTAGCAGTGACTAGTTGCAGAATTTTATTATGTATTTTTAATATGCAGAGTATTAATCTAAGATGTTTTAATAAGAGTTGTCCTGGTTGATCCGGTGCATAGTAGTAGAAACACATTCAGTAAGTAAATATTTATCTAACAAATTAAAAACATAACTCAAAGGTTCTATGATGGACGTGTTTCACTTAAGAATGTATAATCTATGCTGTTAATGCAAGCAAATATCCATCTTTTATTTTTTCATAAGAGGCCTGCTCTTTCCTTTTCCAAATGAAAAATAAACAGCTCAACCTACTCAAAGTCTATGGGAATTACACTCTAAAGCCAAGCCAAGCAGCCTCACACTACTCACAGGTTCCTCGTTGTGTGCAGCAGTCCCATCAGAAAAAATTTCCATATATATATCTATTTATGCATACACCTGTATGACTAAATACATACACACCTCTGNATTATTAAATATCTTACAAAGCAGCAAAATAACTAGATGGCTGTCCATATTTTCATAATGCTGACATAATTTAGTAATTGAAAAATCACAATAATGAGTGATATACAGAAGTGGTGAGTTTTGATATAATTATATATATAAAACTACATGTATATACAATATAGAGATCTACTTCAAGTTCTTGGGGATTTTTGCTTCAAGGATCACTGAAAAGTATGTCCAGTTAGACTGAGTTTTTATGGTTTTGCTGATGGAAAATAAAGTTAATTTGTTAGTATTTATAATAAAGGGAAAAATGAAGCTCGTGATGCAAAACAGGTAAGCCCTGTGATGATGTTTTATAATATCAGCAAAATAAAGAGCTGTTATAAACTGGCAGATCCTATCATCATCGCTTATCTGAAGGTACATGGGAGGTAAAATGCTGCTCTCAGTGGGATGACTTCCTATTTCTCTGCTTTTTACACTGATAAAGAAATGTGTATCCTGCATATCCTGGATATGGAGAAAATAAAGACGATACTCCGAAAGAGTTGATAGCAACAGATTAAGAGTAAAGCGCTTTATGTTAACTCTGTGAAACTCTGGGACATACAAGATTCAAGCTGCAGGCTGGGAGGAGCAGTGTGTATTTACATAGCATTATTTACGTGGTTCAAATCCATTGGCTCCAAGGTCAGCTCTGCAAAGGCAGCAGCAGTGCAGGTGCTGAGCTGCTTTGGGAAGGGCGTGATGAGGAATAGAGACCGTGACTGCAGCTCATTAGCAGCTCTGGGCGCAAGGAAATGCTCCAGCAGATTTTTTTTCCTCTGCGGTTTGGAGCACTTTGATTCACATTAAACCCCTGTTTCCCTTTTAATCTCTACTTACCACCCATACCTTTCGGGTACTTTTTAGCTCATGTGTTCCCATGGCAGAAAGTACATTTCATTCTATATCTTACCATGTCTGTAGCAGTACAAGCTGGCAGGGATTAGCTGATTAGTAGCCTGATCTAGTTGTGGTTGCCTCAGAAGTGAAAATGAGCCTGTAGTAACCTGAATCTCATTCCAGTCTCTTGTTGAATAGATGCTTACAACTATTTCACCATTAAACTTGAGCATAAACACTTCATTGAGAATCTGCTTTAATGAAGAGGTTAGCCCCTAAGTCATGAGATGTACTATACACTTCAGCATGGTCACTATGAACCAGAGACTACTAGTGGTGTTCTGTATAATTTTGATGCACATTTACAGAAAGATGCCTGTGACCTGTGGCCTTACTGGGCAACTGCAGTGTCTGTGGAAGGCAGGTCAGAGACTGTAGCAGAATTTAGCCCTCACCTCTTCTTGATCTTTGACTTCTGCTGGTTGCTGCCCAGGCAATGCAGTACATGACTTCCTTCAGCAGTAAGTGCCATCAAACCAGCTTTAGGAGCAGTTCTTACATCACACTGAGCTGCTGAGCAAGGGTTACAGGCATCATAAACCAGGTCTGGGTCAGCAGCCGGTGGTGACACCACCATACAAAAAAGATAAGGGTGGTGGAGGTATTCATACAGTGGACACCTTGCCCAGGCTGTCCGGGCATTGCCTCCTTGCCATTGAATGAGGCTTTTTGTATTCTGAGCATTGGGTCCACTGTATTGCAGTGAAATCAGATGGACTGGGAGAGGGGAAGAATATCTAGTTCCATCTAGGTACTGCCTGAACCTGTTTACACCTTGTTTTGTGACAGAATTATTAAGGAGCCTGCCTATTGCTGCAATGAGGGTAGGGTTTTTTTGGGATTTTTTGTTTACCTTGCAGCAGTCAAACTCTTTCAGCAGCAGTTATTCTGAGCAGTTGCTCCCAGCTCACCAGATCCCAACCTGCATAGGCATTGATAAATTCCTTCTCTGCAGTTACTTACACTGTTAATAAATTAAACCGAAAACAACACACTCTAGTAAGCCAAGTCTACTCCCACAGCATTCCAATAAAACAGCACTGACAAAAAGTCCTGACTGAAATTGTGACTGTGAGAGTCCCCTGTCCCTGTTTCAAAGAATAAGGTGCCACTTTACCAGACATAACAGTCCCAGTAGATCAGATGCTACACCTGCCCTGGACCTCATGAATGAAATAACCAAAACAACATATTATTGAAGGAAGTCTTGGGTGCTGTGAGGAGGTCCCAAAGCCCAGGCTTGCCAGCTCAAATGGATTTTAGCCCTGCCTTGCTGCAGCTGACAGGAGTTAACAAGCAGAAGGAAAAGGCACAACAATGCTGGAAGCTGAAATGAAAACTTCAGAGAACTGGGACAGGATTGGACAAGAAATGTGTAGAGACTAATCTAGTACAGCCCTTCAGTAAGTCCTGGGCTTTAGTGGGCTCATTTGTGTGCCTGGACTCAAGCTGAGGCCTAAAAGGTATATGTGCACTTTAAGTAGAGCTCAGTATTTACACACACACAGGTGAAAGATTTCCTTTCCCTGATTTTTTGTTTGTGTTTTTTGTTTGTTTTTTTAAGTTGAAGGTTTCTGGGAGCTGCAAGAGTCTATTGTTGCTGCAAGTGTTGCTTTTTGCTTCCCCAGGCATGGAGAGGTGGAAAGATACTGCTTATTCCAACAATCCTCTGGAGCTCCATGTAACTGCAAGTGACAGGGCTGAGACAGGATCCTGTGGCAGTATTAAACTCTACAGTCCAAGGAAATACTTAACAAGAAAATACCTAAGCACAGTCTTTGGCTGCAGTCTGCTCAAAAGCTTGCTGGCATTCGTAAGTACATTAGTTGTGGAGGTGAAGGACAAATAGTAGCTTTTATAAGGGATATCTCCCTTCAGGGAATTTTATTCTGAGATCTTCAGTAAAAGCTTATTTCAAATACAGGAAGTTTGTCTTTATTTCCAAAAAAAAAGGTCTGCCAAGCTAATTGCCATTTAAAGACTGTGAAAGGGAGAGATTTGGAACAGGTTACTTAACACTGTTAAGTAACTGTTTTCCTTGGAAAAACTCCTACAAACCAGTCAGGTGATGTTTACAAGTAGGGACTGTGAGTCAATGGTAAAGGCAAAATAAACCCACAGTGGGTATCTTCGATAGAAGGCAAAACTTTTATTAAATTAACCAGATGTCACAAGTTTACATTTGCAGCTGTCTCAGAGATGGGAGATCGTACGGCAGTTATAGGAGCAGTACACGAATATGCAAATTTGTCCCGGATACTGTGGAAAGCCAGGCAGCTCTGTCATAATAATTACTTTCCATGTGTCCTAATCGTGAAAATCAGTTGCATACGATGTGCCCTGGAGAGCGCTAATGGTTGTTGCACCAAAGGTGAGCCTACATCAGACAGAATTGCCATCAAGGTTTCAATCTGTTCCATACCAAACAGCAAAAATCTCACTACTGTATCATTCGGTCAGGAAAAAAACCCAGTCATTTAATAACTATGCCAGACAAGTTGACTATCAGGGGGTACGTGTCACTTAAGAGCCTTTGTCACCTGGTTTCTTCTTGCTTGTCTTCTCTATCATTGTCTCAACAATCATTGCTGTCTCTTCATATGTCTGAATTCTGTCATCTGAAAACTTCTCTACGGACTCCACCACCTCCACCTTCTCATAGCTCATGGAGCCAGGTAAGGCTGCTTCCCTGAACAAAAGGCCCTGCTTATCTTCTCGCTCGTATTCTGTCTCTCGAAGGAGTCCTGGCTCAGCTGGGCTTATCAGACCAGGGGAAGGAGCTCTCTCAGCCTCAGAGATGTCTGGATACTTTGTGATTTGCTCAATTTTTCCTCTTATTTTTTTCCCCCATTCAAGCACTTCTTCTTTCTCCTCCTCTCTCTGTTTATCTGGGAGTTCAAACTCTTCTCTCCTTTCGCAGATTTCCCCTTTCTCTTTTTCTGATGGTTCAGCAGGTTCTGGCAGCTCTGGTATGGGCTCCACTTCACCACCATTCATCACCTTCCCATTGCCAGTGGAAACTGTGATCCCTGCCACAGCAGGGATAGAGGGGGCCAAGATGCACGGTTCTTCATAGCCTTCCTCCCCTGTCACCAGCACATAACGCCCTTTGGGGTGGGCCTCAGCCTTAACCTCTGGTCTCTTGCAGACTCTTATTTTCTCCCTCACAATGTTACACAATTTATCAAAGGCTTTACTTATCTGGGCTCCATCAGGTACGTCCTCTGGGCCCAATTCTTTTTCATCAAATTCTGATCCTTCTTGCTCAGGTTCACACCTGACTGAGCCTTCATGTCTAAACTCCATCTGATCTTGGTCAAAACCTTCCAGAGTTCTTTCGTACATTCTTTCAGGGGAGTGACTGTCGGTTCTGTCTTTTGACATCAGCTCCTTTTTCCTGGCAATTTTCTTTGTCAGGGCTTTTTGCCTGGGCTTTACACTGGTAATGTCTTGCATGGCCTGGGTGATATCTAAAGAAAAAGCAAAGCAAAGGAAACAACAAACAGTGCTTGAAGACAGTCACTGCAAATGCTAGAGCTGCCTCCTGCCCTCACTACTGCAGGTGGAGAGCCTTTGTATCCCAGGGGGGCTAAAAGCAAGCCAGGCACCTTCACTCCTGGCAGTTTGGGGTATGGGCAGATGCTGATCATCATGTCAGGAGAGAGCAGCAACGGCTGGTGGTCACAGAGCTGAGAAGCCACCCACCCATGATGGCATCACTCAGACACTGACACTGAGCTCTAGGAACCCCCTGCCCACAGGCTGGTTCTGATCTCCTGGCAGCAGGAGCATAGGCAGGCTACTGATTTCCATGGCATGAGTGGCTAGAGCAGAGGAGGCAGGGCTTGGTACTGGTAATTACAAGATCATGGGGACAAACAGATATTAACATGCTTTCCCCAAGGCAGCTGTTTTTTCCCCTGCCACAGCACAGTAACACACATGAAATGCCCTGCTCGTCAGGCAGGAGAAAGCAGAGGTGTGTCTAGAGACTGGCCAAATCCTCAGCAAGTATAAAACCCCACTTTGCATGACAGGAGTTATTTACAACTGCTGAGGATCTGGCCTCAGGAACTACAGACCCATTTAATATAAAACTGCTACAGTTCACACACAGCAGTTAGAAAAATTACAGCTGCATTCAAAAAAAGTCCCTCATATGGTGGTTTGTCTCCATTCTCAAGGCAGTTTGTCATTAGTAAAACCCCACTGAGCCTTGGATTTAAGTCATCCCATATGTTAGAACCTACCACATCAGCTCCTTTGTTAAGAGCAATCTTGCTCATCTAGCCCCAGCCATTTCCTTGCCACCAGGTTTACAAGCATCCTAGTTCTAACAAGCCAACATACAACATAGAGGAAACACCATTCATAGGAAAACAGGCCCCATAAAGGGCACTCTGCCTGCCTGTGGCACTCAACACGCCTTGGTGCTCTTTGCACATCACTAAAGTGCAGACAAACAACTCATAACGAGTCAGCAGAAAACCTGCAGCTCTTTCCATCATTTCAGGTGCCTTTTGAGTTTACTCTTTTGATTTGCCTAAGTGGTAAACTGTAGAAATTAGCAAAGAAATGCTTTTACTTGTGGTTTTGGCCTTTGACAGCTTGTCTCAAGGCCAGCTGAGGTAAGCTGAAATGGTTGCATTTACAAGCCCATAGCCAGGCTGTCACGAGTGGTGGCCATATTGAAGACAAATGGACAAACAGCTTAAAATACAACCATGCTGCTCTTGAGAGACACAGAAAGACACATCACAGGTTTACCTCTTCCCCTCGCAGCCGGAGGCTGGGCAGGTCTGTATATCTGTGTGAAGAGTGTGACTGGGGTTCCTGCTATAGCAGAGTTTAACCTGTGGAGAATATGTGCATCCATCAGTTCTCTCCCCACTGTTTTCAGTGAAAGCATGTGAAATTGTGCAAAATGAAGCACATAGGTTGAAGAAATGTACTTCTCTATGGTGAGGAGTGAAAAAGACTGATGGGAGCCTGTTTCTTGTCTGGGGAATATCAAGACAGCCACAGCACCTTCACAGGAGTGAGGCTGGTTTCTGCCAGCAGGAGATACGGGATACTCCATTAGGTGATTGCAACATGTAACAAGAACTTTAGCATGGCACTTTGAAAAGATGGGAGGGTTTTAGATGGGGAAACAGTCAATCCAAGCCTACCAGAGGTCAGCAAGAACTGTAAATGCATTTTTACCGTGGTAAAATACGAAATTTGGAGCAGTCTTCCTTGGAAAACATTTGAGCAGTCAGTAGTATTAAGGGTTAAAAATTAAAATTGAGAGGCTGACCTATTGCAAAACAGTTACTGTATCTTTGGTGTCTACAGTCTGCTCTGCTGGAATTTGACCTATTTTGTCCCTTCAGAGACTCTGTGTTGATATGATTTTTGACATTGAGAATTACCCTGTTGAGATATTTCTAACTAGAACTCAGTGTCCAAAATAAGACCCTGAAAATTAATACCCATTCCCACACATAGGATGGATTATTTGGTGAGTGTCCTTCCCCTGCATCTTCTGGACAGCCTGGACCAGTGGTTTGGGTGCTCAGGGGTCTGGCTCTGCTTCTGTGAAAGATCCTTTTCTCCATTGTGGCTGATGGATGACACTGGAGGGAGACAATGCTCCTCCCTAGGTGTAAGCACGACCCAAATCCCTGCCAGCTTCTTGTATTTTTCCTCTTTCTCCTCATGCCTGAAGAATTGCTTTGCTATGAAAAGTGCTTTGCTTAACAGGACATTTGCTTTGTCTGCACACTCCAAAAATCAACCTGCCAGTAATGCCGAGCAAGTGTTGCCAACACCCGGTCTGGGCAGAAGATGTTCAAATTGCTTTTGTGTGCTCCTGACCTCTGTACACTGATGCCAGAACAGTATATGGAAAGGAGACTGCATGGACAGGAGAAGCCTAAAATGGCTCTGACCCTTTCCTTGGCAGAAGTTTGACTAGATTTTGCATCTATTTAGATTTCTGTCCCTGGATATCTACCAGTGAAAGGTGTGAAAATGCTATAGCTTTGGGTGAACCAAACGTCCTTACACACACATTTTTCAAAGAAGATAAAAGAGATCACTGGCCCCTCTGTGAGTGCCCAGAAATCCAGCCTTACCGACTGTCCTCATTCTCGATGATCTGTTTGTACATTTTTCAAAGAAGATAAAAGAGATCACTGGCCCCTCTGTGAGTGCCCAGAAATCCAGCCTTACCGACTGTCCTCATTCTCGATGATCTGTTTGTACATTTTTCAAAGAAGATAAAAGAGATCACTGGCCCCTCTGTGAGTGCCCAGAAATCCAGCCTTACCGACTGTCCTCATTCTCGATGATCCGTTTGTACCGTTCCAGCTCATTCTCCAGGGACTGCTGGTAGATCACCAGCTGGCGGCAGTCAGTGGTGTACTTCTCCAAGATCCTCTCAGCCTCCTCTATCCCCTTCCTAAGGTTTTCAATCTGCTCATTGTAAAGCTGAATTTCATCGTCATAGCTCTCCTGGGTGTTTTTAATTGCTTGCTCCAGCATGGTTGTCTGGTAAATAAAATTGGTGGTGAAAGAAGCAGCTTTGAAACATTCACCATCCCCATATTTTAAGCATAATGAAAGGCAAGTCATGCTTTATTGTAATGTGATGCTGCACTGCTGAAACACAGGAGCAATTTCACTACCTTTGTTCAGTTATTCAAAAAACAGTAACTCGTCAGAGTGGGCAGGGTCTTACACGTACAGCAAAAGTTCTTCACTGGGAAAATGTACTCAGGAAATACCCGCTCCTCCTTCTCTGTGGTCTGCAGACAGGGCGAATATAGCCTAAGGTTTCATTTTAAATTAAGAGTTCTCCTGAGTTGAATTCCTCGGCCTTTTTACTTCAGCGATAAAACCAGCGAGCACATCAACCAGGAGGTGGCGACAGGCGCCTTCCAGAAACAAGGGCCGAGTTTCAGGTGGGATATTTCACCCTGTAACTCTGCACTCACTCCCTCCTGCTATTTTTAGCTCTTTATTATAGTTCTTTTATCACTTCTTTTATTTACTACATTTCAAAGAGACGAACTCACCAAAAGCTAATGGGGCAATAAGTGACTAATGAATTCTTTAATAATTGATTTATTTCTATATGTTTCAGGCAAGATTAAAAAAAAAACAAAGCACAACTTTTAAGAGCCTAAATATAGGAGTGATGTCCCTTAGCACTGGTTTGGTTATGTTGTAGTGTACGAGTGGACTGAGACTCTTTTCTGTTCAGTGCTCATGAGATGGGGTCCACGACATCTCAGCCACATGGCTATCAGGTCCAGAAACAGGAAAGCAAAGGAACTTGATGACACCTCAGTCATCAGATCCAGCCTTCACCATCACAAGCAACTGTGTTACTGACCCCCACTCATAAAGCTATTTCACTCTTTTAATCTCAAGGCACAAGAATGAATGGATGAATAATCTCTTTCTAAATAGGGATAGGAAGATCTGATCTTGAAAGCAGCATGATTAATTCCCCAAAGACTGCCGCTCTCCATCTGCCAGCAGAAGGCTGATTTTCTCCCCTTTTTTTCTATGCTGATTCACTATCTCATCCCTGTATTGGTTCTTGTCCATCCCAGAGTGCATGTGTCCTTTCCACCAGAGCATCAGAAGTGAGAAAAAGCCCCAGGAAAATACACTGTCCTGACCCTAATGAAAGAAGTTATGCTCTGGAAGTTACAAGCTGCTACTATGGCTGTCCAAAGGAGTCCAGTATCCCACCAAGAGATATTTTATGTCAATATTTCATTCCTCTCACCTGGATGGACAACTTGAGGCACAAAGGAAGCTGTATTTGGGGTCATTCTCCACCCCATCTGCTAAAAAATATTCAACTGTGTGGAGGTGGAGATGCCATTGGCAACTATTTGCATCTGGTTTCTATCCAGTGCAGCCTCCAGCTGCTCCTCCACTTCCTGCCACCCTCGGCCCTGCACTGCACTCATGTTTGCAGGCACTGGATGGAGACAGAAGGTTGATTTAGGGCAGATTTGCCTGGGAGATGGGCAAGGACAACTAGTCAAAGTCTTGGCCAGACATTTTCTGCAAATCAGGGCTAGGCAAAAAGCATACAGTTTTTCCTGCTGGTAGCGTCCAAGCACATGAGTGATGCTGGCTTAATACTTAGTAGTGACAGGGATGAAGGCAGAAAGCAAATTGTAGCTCAACAACCCTCTCAGTTTTGCTCACCAAATCTGTCCAGTCCTTCTCACAGCAAGCTTGGCAGTGGATGTGGCAGTGATAGAAAGGATTGTTCAGAGCCCTGAGGGTCCCCCCTCACTTTTCATGGAGCAAATTTCCAGCCAGATCTCAGCAAGTAAGAAAGTCATAGGAGCCCTGTGGGACTTTTCCATCCACAATGTCCTGCTGATTCTGTCCTGCAGGAATCCAGTTGCACTGTGGAAACCTTCTCTCATCAGCCACTCTGATCAGCAAAGACAGCTTCACTGCATCTGTGATACCTACAGCCCTCCCTGGCCATCTAAACCTGACAATTTGTACCATTGAGAGAATGGGAATGAAACAGCTGAAGAAAAAGATGGAAGTCTAAAAGGAAAATACACCTCCAAGTCCACCAAGTTAACACAACCATGTTAAAGCCATGTTTGTTAGAAGTTTTACCACATGACCATAAAAAAGCAGTTCATGAGCAACATGGTTGTGTGTGTGGCTAGTGATTACAATACCTCGGTCTGCAGCTTATATTTCTGTGCCTGCAGCTGGCAAAGGATGCTCTTGTATTCCTCCAGCTGGCTCTGCAGAACAGGGATCCTCCTCTCTGCTATCAGTTTTTCCTGGTTGGAAGAAAACAACGTGTGTACAGGAAAGTATGTTTCATTCCTAAAAAGAGCCAAAAGAAATTCCACTACTGGAAATAAACTGTAAAGACAAACAGAAAATGGCAAAAGACAGATAAAAAGGTGGGTATTATACCTCAAGTCAAATTCTGTTGCATGGTGGCATGGCTTTAAGAATAAAGATGTCAGGTGGCAGGGTTGTTAACCGTACAGCTTAGACCCTGTAGATACACCTGTTCACATCTTCTTCCAAGTGATGAATGTTCCTGGCATAGCCATTCATGTTGGTGGAAATCACCAAGTTTTCATCTAGTCTGTATCAATTAATTTGATGTAAATTTTCATCATATCTCACCCCCTTCATGGCTAAGATTTCCTTTCTTTTCAAATATTCATATATCCTCCCAGCTCCTCCTCAGAGGAGAAGCACAACTACTTCAACTACTTTTGAACCACACATTTTTGGGGAACGCTGGAGTGCACCTGACAAAGGTAGTCTCTCTTTCCTGATTGTTACAGTTTTTCAAAGCTACAGCTAATATTTTTCTCCCATATTTACTATTCAGTATTTACGCATTGTTTTGACACTTTTCACCTAACCTTGGAGCAGGAGTTAAAGGATCTGGGACACTTTAGGGGTAAACATCATCTCTTTCTTACTCAGAGCTGCATGTATTTCCCAACAGCAACACTTGCCTCACATATGCCAGTGGTTATCGGGGACACGCGAGGAGTTGTCTGGATGATCTGCTGCAAGACATTGACGTAGGTCTGGATTTCCATAAGGTTCTGTGATGAGGTAAAAACATTTTCATTAGAAAATGCCATAGTAAGGTAGTAATTTCCATGTACTCCTTGGGCTTATTTCTAGATATGTAATGCTTTCAGCATATAAAAGTCCAATTCATGTTCTGACTTGGGTTTGGAATGCGATTTTATACCTGTTTTTGAGTGCAGGAGTGCTAAGAGTTTCATCATTCTGAGGGTATATTAGAGACTTTTAGCTAAGGACTATACAGTTCATAGGCTTAATTAAAGATTCCATTATTTCCAATTTCATAGGAGATTTTCAAAATGAGAACTACAAATACCTTTGAGTGTGGCCTGAAAAAAAGCCACTTTTTTCAAAAGCAGCAAAGATGGGACAGTGACCTGATCCCAAGACTTGCAGTTTTCCCAGGAAAACGGCAACATATGTTAAAGTCAGCTGCAGTGGAATCATACATCCACAAGCATATGTCTGCTGATTACCTGGAGTGCCCTGTCCCAAAAAATTGGGTGATGAAAGCAACAGCTTCCTTAGTGAGAAATATAAGACAGCTTGATCAGCACTTTGGGTTTAACTATGATACCAGGTTTACAAATTCAAGACTGTGCTACAGCTGTACTGCCTGGACCCTGAGAAGTGTGTTTGGGTGCTGGAAACCATCCAGCTGTGGTGCCACTCAAAATAAATAGTTCTATATGCACCCACCAAAACACAAATGGGCTTTGCTTTAATTTGCCATCATTTGATCATGGAGAAAGGCAAAGTTTCACACCTGTCTCTACAAGGAAGACAGCAAATCCAGCCAGTTACCTTCTTGTATCTGTCCTTTGTGGCATTAATGTCATCCTGCAGGAACTGGGACTCGATCTGCAGCTCCAGGTTGCACAGCAAGGCTTCATCAGCTTCCTGCAATGCAGAGTCATGTGGCATGGTAGTGTGTGTGGCTGGAGTGCCAAACCCACAGCAGCCCCACAGGCACTGCTGGAGTCACCATGCGTGCGGAGCAGCCTGCCTGGAGTGTTAGAGCCTACTGGGAGATACAGAAGTACCATGAAACCAAGGAACAAGAGGCATGGTATTTACCGTGTTCTGCACAAATGTGGTTTACGATACAGTTTGGCACTGGCACTGTCAAAATAATGCCAGGAGCCAAGTAGTAGACGTTTGAAATACCAGATTTTGATGTTAAAGTCTTGAACTGGTGGATGAGCCTTAAACAGATGACATCAGCAGACTAAGGCATTGATTTCTCTAGTGTCATGACAAGATCTGAGATATCCTGATGCCTTTTAAAGATCCCCAGTAAAGTACTTTAAAAACCCCAGGATGGTCCAAAGTATTTGCACTCTCTCTGGTATGTTCTCAAATGCCACAATTGTTTGTCAATTTGGAGCCATTTTTGGAAATAAAAATGAAAGCTGACCAAGTTTAGAAAAAAATCACCTTGCTGCAGAAGTTTATAATACTTTGGGATTATCCAAATTGTTTGGAACTATCCAAATAGTTCCAAACTTTGGAACTATCCAAATAGTTCAAAGAACAAACCATATAACTAGTAACCATGATCTCAGAGTACATAGGTATGAGTGGCATTGGTCTTTAAATCTAATGAAATCTCCACTTTTGTTTAAAGGTCTAATTTAGATTTTTTTCTATATTATGTTATTTAACACAAACCCTGGAATTTAGAATAATTTCCATGGAACTTGGCAATATATTTAACAAGCATGTAAGAGTAATGATAAGTGTTATTTTTCTGTTTAATGCATGATTTCTTTATTAGGTATGGTATTAACTACAACTGTAAAATATAACTTCTGAGAAAGCATCTTAAAAGATTTTAACTGAATCTTCCTTGCAACTCTACAAAACTTGCAAGTTCCTCCACTAGTTTGCGATTTGCCTCAAGAAAGTCTGGATTTCTGCATTTAACTCAAAGAATAAAAAAAAGTATTTAAAGGTATCTTTTGCAAATGACCCCTGTGCCATTATCAAGTGTAAAAATCCCTCTGTGAGTGGATCACGGGTTGCAAACAAACCACTGAGATCTGTGGGTGCAGCACATGACTAGTAAAAGGGGATTTTTCGTTTTGCATGCGTACAGCACACGCTATTCCAAAAATGTGTAGATGCTGGCTGTCTCATTGTGCTGCTAAGCCTCCCAGGCAGAGAACTCTCCAGCAGGCTCTGCTTTGTGAGCCAGGGGCTGATTCAGACATATCCAACACAGCACATTCAGAGCAAGCCATCAGGAATGCCCGCTGCTTTTCTGCACTCCTCTCCCCTCCTATTGAGAGGAAGATCAGCAGGACAATGGCTATGCTGGGAGGTTTGGGAGGGAGCCAAAAAAAGCCCCCAGGCCCCTGGATAATACCTGTAAGCAAATATTTCTGCATGAGATAAACAAAAGCAGTTTTCAGCTTTCCAAATGTTCCTTCAAAGGGGAAAAATACTTCTGCTTTTATTCCATGCTTTCAAAGACACCAGCTTCCTTGATGGAGCTGTGTATCAGAATAGTGTGCTGTCTACTCATTTTCTTTTGAACTTTACAGTATTTGCTAATCACTCAACTTCTGAAAAGCCATTCTGTTTTATGTGATGATTCCAGAACAGTGATCCATGTGCTGAAGCAATATTTTCATTTGCTGTGGAAGAGAAATTCCTTAGATCTCTCCAGAACCAGTGTTTTCCCAGCTGTCAGGTAAAGAATGAGTTTGCATCTGCACATGGAGGTTCTCAGGCTACATCTTGGGCCCTGTACAGAAAACCAGCTGTATTCCCTCCAGTCCTTGGTGCTCCAGTGCAAGGAGCTGCTGCAATAGGGGTGGCCAGGCACATCCTGGGATAAAAACCACCCTTGTGCCCTTTTGTGAGCTGTGCCTCGGGTTGGTGAATCAATTCCATTTTCTTTAGCTACAGACCGGTTCAGGGGAACTGTGAAGACACACTTATCAGCTTCAACAACCCCTTGCAAAAGATTTACCTTCACAAAAAATTTTTAAGGGCTTGCAGGGTGTCCAAGAGCCCTGCTAGCACACTGGAAAACAGAACTGATGCAGGATGTCTAGAGCTCACTGGAGAGAGAAATGCTAGAATGCGCTTTCTGTCTTTTTTTAATATATAACATGCATATCATTGATGTGACAATGCTCCAGGAGAGCAGGTCCTGCCATTTGTAGCAAGGAAATAAAAAATAATCTCTATTTAACCCACTTGTAATTGTTTCCCAATACAGAAGATAAAGGATAGCCTGTGCAAAGTAGAACTGGGCAAAGATATAATACTACATTCTTCACCCAGATGAAGGCTAGCAGCAAGAGAGGATGAATCAGGATTTTTCAATTTCACACACCTGGTTTGGTAACTTCCAAAATACTTTAGCCAACTTTTACCTTTTTCTAAGCTTTATATTATATTAAATGTTGTTATTTTAATTATTTCTTTTCCCATGATATTATGATATTAGTTTAAGGAACGTAAGCTTGATATAAAAGGAACAAACCAGGGGGAGTTATAGCTTCTCTTTTATTTGGAAACCTAATGGGAAGCTGAGGGTCTGTTCTGGGAAGGGCTAACCTTATACTGGCAAGGGACTAAGGAGCTTTGAGGCACTCCAGGCTTCAAAACATGGACTTAATCAGCAATTTTTCATTGCATGATTATCACTACTGACTGTATTTTAATACAGTAGCTGTATTTAAAGTGTGGGGAAAAGGTATGCAGACACTGAAGCTCAGACACTTACACAAGGCTTAGGGAGGGGGAGGAAGGAGAAGGGCGTAATGAGCTCTGGCATTTTATCTTTCCACTGCTTCTTCAAAGCACCTCACTGTAGTAAATGAAACCAAAGGAAAAAAAATTATAGACCTTTCCCTCGGCATTTTCTCAGACTTACTTTATTAAGGCGCTCCAGGGTTTCTTTTAGCCTCTGCTGATATTCACGTTCGTTTCTATACCTGCAAGTAGAGAAAAGGAGCTACAGTTCAGCGGTTCATCCTTCTGCAAACTGCATTTTTATCTGCACTGCCATGCACAAGATATGCTGCATGCTGAAGGAGAATATGAATCTTGAAAGGGCCCAAAAGATTTATTCATGTGTTAGCATTAATTTTTTTTCGGTCTCAGATGCTGAGACTAATTTCAGAATTGCCTAAATTCTTGTCTTCAACTTATGTAACAGAATACAACAAAATGCCATATATTTGCTATCACTTTTTTACAGAAAGCCCAAGAATAGACTATCTACAATAGAAGAATATTCCATTGGTATTGGACTACAGTGACAGCCCTTCAGCATCGGTTACTCCGTGAAGATTTGCTACACTGGCACATGAACATTTAATTGCATTGTTCTTGGTTTTCTATTCTACCTGCTGTTGTTCAATAAGCACTTTAATGACAGACACATTAAACACGAAGGTTGCAATTTCACACATTAACTGTGTATGAATGATGTTGAGTTAGGATGCTTAGATGGATCCAGCTTTGTGTCCCCTTTAATGGTAATTAGTATTTTAGCTTGGTCAAAACAACCTGTAAATCTCAGCAAGGAGTGCATTTAACCAACTATTCTTACGCTTTTATAAAATGTCCACAAGTGAATAATGTGCATGTTCCTGGTGCTGAGATGGATATATAATGTGTTTATCTTTGGTTTGACGAAACAGGACATACTCTTTAAGAAACAGGGCTCCACATTTGTATGTAAGTAGAATTATCTTCTAGAAAATCCTTCTAGCCACAGAGTTCAAAACTTAATTGTTGATTATTTTCATTTATTCCCTCAAGTAAACTGCATATAAAATGTTTAACAGTAGATGTGGTTTAATGAGACTCCATTAAAAAACAAACAAAGAAAGAAAGAAACAAAAAACTCCCTGAAAAAAACCAGCCAGAAGCAACTTAGCAATACAAGGGAATGAGACTTTGCCATCAGTACTGAACAAGTGGCTCATCAAACTCCAACAGCAGCAGAAATACAGTCTTAACCCTTTAAGTTTAACACTTTACTTTCCCTAAAATAATAAAGGTACAGAGATATAAAAAAAGCTGTCATCTTACTTTCTACAAGAAACACTCATGGTGGGTAGCAAGTCAGCTCTGGTGGTAACGGTCCTTCATGTGCAATAAAAGCAATGGACACCAACACAAGCCGAAATTCTAAATTGAATGTAAGTCCCTGTCTGTCTTCTGAAATCATTGATCCATCCCAGATGTGCTGGTGATATCAAAGAGACTTGCTCCAGGCAACAGGGAACTTGACAGTTCCTGGACTGAACATAGCAAAGATCAAGTTAAAATGATGATGTCAATGTCAGTTCTTCTTTTGTCTCCTGAAGGATGAATAACCAATGTTATTCTCATCTCTTTCAACACATGCTGGAAAGCTGAGTGGATGATGTCACTCACAAACTGACCAGGAGCACAAAGGAAGAACTTGGCAGAACAAGGAAATGGACTTAACCTGGTGCTCTGGTTTCCCAACTTCTTCTGAAATCCCATAATATTAGCAGGGTTGGTCACTGGTCTGTTTTCAATTCTTACATGAACAGCAAAGAAACAAGTGAAAATGATGAGGTTTTATTTGATTATCACTCCAACAAATTGCTGATAAAACTAAATCAATGTCTTTTTTTGCCAAATAGTATTAACACCAGTTTCACTTCCAAGGATACAGTATTTTTCAGCTTCAAAAGTGAGGCTGCCTTTTCTTCAGCTGTTTACTAACTAGCTCACTTCCAACCAGTTTTCTATCTATTTAATAAATTTTTTGTGTGCAGTTGACAGTAAACACTTTTCTAACTTAGATACTTTCTGACAGCTGAGCAAGAATGAAGCAAATCGTGGCATCTTGTGAAAACCAAATACACAGTTAACACTAAAAAGGCTGGTTTCACACTCACTGTAATATACAACCATCTGATGGAATCAGTGTCTAAACCTCAGTGCTAACGTAATCCAGATCTCCCTCATTGCTAGATCCTCACTCAAAATATTTTTCAATGACTAAAATATTCAGCTACATTTTCCTTCACTCTCAAATAACCCAAGTATGTGCTGCACCACACAGCCATAAATCCACCTGGCGGCCTTGAGAGAGTTAGGATTGTATGATTATCCTTTGAAGGAGAACTGCTTTCAAGTGATGTTCAATCTTCTCCAGAAGACCAGTGCAAAAGGGCTATGGACCTCTTTGAAATGCTTCAGAGACCTCAGGATGCCTCTGTGCCTGCTGAAATGCCTCTGTAAATGCAATGGCTGACAAGTGGCAATCCTGTTATGCTTCAAAGCTGATTTTGATGTTTAGTAATTAGCTAGACATGTCCAAAGAAGGTTTTTCTTAGATGGCTGCTGGTCAGACCTTCCTGGAGCTTAAGAGCCATGAAGTTAATTTGCTTCACTTAAAAAAACAGCAAAACACCAACCTTCTAACCTAGTCAGGTAGTTTTAGGTTTGCTACACTTATTTTTGAACTGTTGAAAAAAAAGGGATGTTAACTGTGGGTTTTTGCATAGGAGAAAAGAAATGGAAGGGAGGGAGCTACCAGGCTCAAAGAAAGCAGATCAGAGGATTAAAGGCTTCCATCACCTCTTTTCTTTTTGGATCCTGCCTCTGCTGCAGTGCAAGGGCTTGCTCCCCTCCAAAGAGGAAACAGTCACAATCCATCCCAGCAATGCTCAATGGCCAGATACTCAATTTGGGGCCAAACCTGAGCCTTTTATCTGGAGAAAAATGGCGCCTCTCTGTTGAATCCTACTGGCCTTTTCCACCTCTTGGGTACTACTTTTGTTATTTTCCCTTTCTCTGATGCACTTCACTAGTGTCTCAACAGAGCTGGCAGCAATTTGGGTGCCAAGGAGACCACAGACTATGAAACAGAGGTCCTACGAACGTGATGAACAGGCCACTGATGGTTGTCATTCAGGGTCATACCAAGAGAGCTCTGCTGACTTATGAACAGATTGTACCCGTGTTATCAAGAAGCCACTACTGAGCAGCTGACAGCCACAGGGCAAGATTTTGGCAGTTTGTGGAGAGTGTGGAGGGCAGGCAAATGCTCTACACCTCAGCTGCAGCAGGATAAAATCCCTCCTATCACCAGTGAAGCAGCAGCACTGTCAAGACAATCCCTGCAGACAGGGCTGGAAGGCAGCTTTGCCATTGGAGTCCCCATATCCTAGCTATTGTGTTTTCCCACTTGTTTTTGTTTTCTCACAGGTGCTGGGTCTCCACTGTGGCTGCAAAGGGTGGCAGCTCATCAGAGTGTCACCACGCTGCACATCGTGGAGAACACTGTGACAATTGCTGTGTCCAGCAGCTTCCAGGGTATCATACTCCATGTTCAAAATCCACTGTATTAGCAGTGTATGAATTTTTTAATGAAAAAATTGATTAGCAAGACTTTTAATTTCTGAAGTTAATTAATCCTGTTCAGTCAAGGCCACTAAAATCTGGATTTCAGCATCTTTCCCAGTACCATGGAGAGAGAAATACAATCCTTTCCCACAGCCAGATGCAATGTTGCTGTAACAGTGGTGGTCAATAAAGGCAGCATAATTAGTCTTTCTATGAGATGCATCCAAACTATTCTCAGTAATTATTTGGTTTTTTGCAACTTTAAGAGAAATAATTCTCCCCTGGTACAGAGTCTGAACTATTCATGTTCATGAGAAAAGCTATGAATGTGACCATAGAGGATTTAAAAATAAATTTTAATGTAAGTTCTACCTTTTAATGGTTCATGAACATTTAATTGTACAGATCCAGTAGTCTTAGGCCCTACTCTGTCTAAATGCAACTTTAAAAGGCCTATTTATATAAATGTAGCTTTAAAGGGTTTACTTAGATATAAATCTGTTTCCCAAATTGTGAAGGCGAGTCAAAGAATGGGTTGTAAGAATTGAAATTCTTTGCATTAGTGAGGGACACCAGACATTTGTCAATTAATTGATTCACAATGCTTCCCTCTAAGAGATTTTGTTAATCCTAGTGCACCAAAAACTTTATGGTTCACGATGAAGCAACAGTGCCTCTTGCCAACTGAATGCAGACACAGGGAGGAGAGCAGGTCTTCAGCACAAGAATGTTTCTGGTTTCAGCAGCCCCTAGTGGGGCATAGAAGATTTCTCCCCCCATATTATGTTTAGGGAGCTTTATTTAGAACTTTCAGGAGCTGAAATCAGAGCCATCAGGATGGCAGATGCAGCACACTGGCCTTGTTTTAAAACCTTCAACTCAAAACCCAAGCAAGTTTTTCAGACACTGAAGAAATTTTCATATCTGTCTTCTAGTCAAATTCAGCAGCTACCAAGAAAAAAACCAACTAAAATTCACTTCTTGATGTAAACCAGTTGGTGAAAGCAGCCACTGCCCTTCCATTGTCATGGCTCTGTGTATTTTTAACTTTTAAAT
Organism: Platysteira castanea; assembly: GCA_013397175.1. Taxonomy (NCBI): domain Eukaryota; kingdom Metazoa; phylum Chordata; class Aves; order Passeriformes; genus Platysteira; species Platysteira castanea. The sequence continues at coordinate 252,549 of VYXC01000807.1, forward strand.
TGCAATTTTTGCCTTGGATATAGTCAAAATTTCCTTCTTACTTTTGTTTACAGCTGCTGAGTGAGCATCCCAGGATTGTACGACAAAGCACCATCCTTTGTTTTTTTTTTTCCTGGGAAGCCACTAGCTTCCCACTTTAGCACATCCTAAATCTTACTTTGTGAAAGCACAGCCCCTTTTCTGACTATTTTCTCCTCCTCTGGATTTTCAGTGTCCTGTATTATTCCCCACCTACTTACAGTTTGCATAAAGCAGCTCTAATAAAAGTAAATTACTTTGTGTCATATTACTAACCCTGTACTATTCACACAGATTTTTAACTAATATGCAGCTAGAAAACTACGTACTGGATTTAGTCAAATACTCATGGACACTGTGTAATAAAAACACATGAGCAAGTATCAGGGTCAACAGCTAAATTACAGCATTGACTCATAGTTGAGTTTCCTGCTCATAAATATTGGAATACAAATCTGCCTAATCAGGTGCTTATTACCCACTGGCACTGAGTCAGGACATTGTGGACATCTGACCACTGGCAGCAATAAGCCTCAGTGCACCTGGATGGGTTATTCTCTCCTGTCAGATGAGAAAGAGAGATCAGGGCTTTGCACTTCTCTAGGTGTGCTGTAGCTCACAGCCCACACATGGCTATTCATTTGGCACTGTGCCGAATTTTCGTGGGTGAAGTAGCCAGATGGACACTTTGGAGGCAAAAAATCACTGACCATTAAGTGACAGGAGAATTAGACTCTTTCATCCTGTGAGCAGCCCTTTTATGAGCAATGCTCACCAACTCTTGTGTAATTAAGCCATGCGACCAAAACTGCCTGTTGCTGGAGGGAAGGCATCCATCTCCACCAGCATCTGAGGCTCCCGCTCTTTGAATTATGGTGGCACAGAGATTAAAGAGGTGAAGTTAGGGGAAGCCTGTTCTTACTGTTTTAGCGGCATGAGATGGAAATACAGGATGCAAGGAAGAAGAGGAGGGCAAATTGTACACACCAGGAAAAAACATATCTCCTTTCTTTTCATCTCACATCTGTAGTGGTTAGCACAGACAGGCCCAGGTGCCTCATAGAGGCTGTAAATAAGAGTTTCTCAGAGATATCCTGCACAGTTCAGGAGATGTTTGGCATCGTGTAACTCTGGGCTGATCAGACACAAGACTTGCTTTGAAACACCTGGTAGTCAAATGGGTTATTTCTCATTGAAATATCTCCTCTTTGCAGCTCAGCGCACAGTTCTCCTAAGGCTAATGAACAACAGCAGCCAATGTGTGCCAGGGCTGCTGCCGTGAAATGGAGAGGGCATTTGCCCATCTAGGAGCAATGAGACCATAAAAGGCAGAGCTGCAGCTCCCTAAGTCCCCATACTTTACTTTTCGCCTTGGGCTTACATGCCGTCCCTCTCGACAAGCCTGATACACATGGAGAGGCATCACCCAAGCACAAGAAGTAGCTGGTGACACCAAACCCATCCTTATTACAAAGACTAACTACGAAAATGATACCACCCATCTTCCACGGATTGCAAGCCTTACTTGTTGCGGTACTCATCGAGCATGCGCTGGGCATCCTTCTCCTCCCGCTCCAGCTTGGCTCGGTCAGAAGCCAGCTCCCGCATTCGCTGGCGGTTGAACTCGATCTGCCCAGCGAAGGCCTCGTCCAAGCCCACCAGCTCATCCATGCGCTGGAAGGTCTCCAGCTGCTTGCGCAGGATGGTGTTGCGCTGCTCCAGCACACGCGCCCGGTTGATGTAGCTGGCAAAGCGCTCGTTGAGCTCCTGCAGGTTCTCCAGGCCCCGGGCTTGGGCCAAACTGTCGAATTCCGGGGAGCCTCGCAGCTCATCGTAGGCATCCGACCGCTCGTACTTCTCCTTGCGTACCTCACGGAGGAAGCTGCTCCTGTACATGGCTTCAGAGGGGCTGTGCAGTGCCGGGGTCCCCTCTTGTGTGCCTGACTGTCTCTCCAGTTTGGATCTGAATTATGTCTGGGGGGTTTAGGGAGGAAGAACTGAACATAATCACCCCCCCAGATGATTAGGACTTGTCTCCAGGGTGGTTTGTGGCACTAAAGGCGTCATCTGCGGCAGTGAACTAAATAAATCCCAATGGCCCCGCCTTGGAGCTGCCCATCCAGGCGTCAGCAGTTCGGAGGAGCAGTGGGCACAGAAGGGCTAGGGGCTTTTCTTTTCGAGCATTGCAATTGTGTACAGCCAGAATAAAAGAGAGCAACGTCCAGCTTTCACCCGGTGGATTAAAGCATTATCCATGGAAAACAAAACAAGTGCTTTGCAGTTTTGGAGGCTGAGCTCAAAGCCTTTCATGACTGTGCTGGGGGGAGAGCTTTGTCTCATGGGGGTGTCCCCAGGGCTGTGTGCAGAGGCCTTCTGCTGAGCCAGGATTTTGGTATGAGTGGATAGCAGCCCTTGATTTTTGTTATTTGACAGTTTTGTGATAATTTAGGATGATGGGATGGTATATAAAAATTAATATGACTCCAGCTCCAAGGACAAGATTTGGCTCATTTCAGGCTTCATGTCAAGCTTTTCTGCAGGTTAATTCTACCTGGCACAAGAAGCACCCAAGCAGCAGTGGTGCTAAAAGCCTCAGGCTTTACTTTTAGTACCTCAGTGGTACTAAAAGCCCCTTTGCAAAGCCACTTTCCTTGGGGATAGCCAAAAGCCATGTCGTCTCATGACTTGGTGGACTTTCCATATTATCCCATGGGGAGCCACCATTCTTTCTTTACTTCCACTCTAATGGGGTCTTGTGTGCTGCCATTCCCTGAGAGGCTTTAATTTCCCCTGGATGCATCTCTTCTAGTAATTTTTCCCTGTCTTTCATTTTTAAAAATCCTATTTCTTGGACCTGTTCTTCCCTAATCTACTTGCCCAGACAAAAAGCCCAACACCAAGATAGTCCAATTTTGAGATCTCTGCTAATAATTAATATGAAAGCAAATTTAATTTTTTAATGGTCATATCTTAAATGAATATTTAAATCACATGTATTTTGAAGTTCAACAGAGCTCAACTCACTGATGGCAAGTACAGAGGTGAAGAAAGCAGCTGGTGCTCAGGAGACTCAAGTTCAGGTTTTCTGCTACTAAATCAACAAGGGGAAAATTCATCAGATGTTTCCTTCATATTTCTTATTCTGCTTCAGATTATTTGGAAGTGCAATGGGAAAAGATCAAATGATTTTTCAGAAAATTAAATTAAGCTGTGCACAGAGACTGTGCAGCTCCATAGTCTGCTTCCAAGCTATATAAATAGCAAAACAGGGACAGATCTTTCAGAAATATCTGGGATCTTTATGAACCAGTGAACGTGAAACCACTGGTCTCTGTGCTGCACAAACATATTGGCATTTGCAGCTCTTTGGCTGGACCAGCCTGCTTACCCCAACAATGTAGCTGAGCTTTTTACAAAGTTAGTCTTCCAGAAGAGATCAGAAAGTAGATTCTGCTGGATTGTGGGCGGTGTATTTTCATGGCAAGAGTTTTTATGGCTTTAAACGGCCTTTCAGTACAATAATAGCCCATGTGAGTGCTATTCCATCTCTCTCTCAGTGGCTGGAAGAAGCACTGACTCCATGCTGACCTTAACTCCTTAGGTAATAAAAGGACAGGCCTTTCAGTGCTTCACCACGTCCCTAAACTGAGTGGTCTGTCTGCATGGGAACCCTTGCAGCCCCTGTTTTTGTTATTGAAATTTATGCCATGCTTTCTACCGGGAAAACCTGGGTTTGATATAGCATACTTTGCTATTACATGCATGTCTCTAAAGTGAGATCCCTGATTCCAAGACCTCCTCTTGGGCAATTTCCACTATAGACGCAGCTTTACCAGGGCCAAGGCAAGCTTACATGACTCAGGCTCTGTGTTGCTGATGTTTTGAGATGGAGGTGACCTGATTAAGGACTCACTCTGGCCTCCAGACAGCTTGTGAACACACAAACCATAGAAATTACAGAATTGTTAAGTCTGGAAAAGACCTCTAAGAACCCAGCACTGCCATGTTCACCACTAAACCATATCCTCAGCTGTCACATCCACAAGTTTTTGAACATTTCCAGGTATGGTGATTCCACCACTTTCCTGGGCAGACTGTTCCAATATTTGATAACCCTTTCAGCATAATTTTTTTCTTAATATCCAATCTAACTCTCCCCTGGCACAATTTAAGGCCATTTAAATCCTCTCATCCTGTCACTGGTTACTTGGGAGAAGAGACAAACCCCACCTCACTACAACCTCCTTTCATATAGGTGTAGACAGAGATAAGGTCTTCCCCAGGCCTCCTTTTCTCTAGCCTAAACACCCCCAGCTCCATCAGCTCCTCCTCATCAGACTTGTGCTGCAGACCCTCCAGCATCTCCATGTCCTTCTTGTAGTAAGGAGCCCAAAACTGAACACATGTGCAGCAAACCAGAATAAGACTAAAAGGAAATCTAAAATGAGACTAAGCTAATAAGACTAAAATAAGCCTAAAAGAAAAACCAGTTTGCAACAGACTGCGGCTGTTACTCTTTTCAAAAAGAAAGACAAAAACACCTCAAAAACACCTCAGAAAAATCGATCTGCTTCTGTTGTGCACTGAATTATTTGGCTCATCTAATGGACCACCAAGGTGAATCTCCTACAAAGGGATCTTGTCCACTGTTACCTATTTAAAGATGTATCAAAGACTGAAAGGTTATCTATATGCACATTAATGAAATGCCTGAAAAACCGGTTGAAATCTTTTTAGATTTAAATCAATTAGTGTATATTGAAGAACACATATAAAAAACAGTTTTCATCCTAATGCCTACAGTAAAAACAAGAAGGAATGTACAGAAACAATTTGTACTTTCCCTCTTTGTCCCCAGATTATGTGACTTCTTCCAGTAACAACATCTGAAGGCTGGTTCTTTGCTATTTAAATGCACTGTATGATACATCACCATCACCCTAGAATGAGTGTTTGCTCATTCTGCACCTATTGCTGAACAGCTCAATAAATCTGTGGTACAAGAGGGTGGTTTGTTTCTTCTTTAATTGCTTGTATTGCTATAAACTCCTTTGCAGACTAACTTGGCTATATCCCTTATGCACAACATGAGTATATTTTGGCAGTGCCAGTAGATCTGCTTGTACTCCTTACTGCTTGGCTAAGTCAACGCAAGTTTCTCAAAGGAAATCAAAATGCATAAAATACATTAAAAAAATGCCACAATCCAAAGGAACCTCATCTTTCTGATAAGAACAGGTCCAGCCCTAGATGTGGTTGGCCACATTTTACTGGCCATTGCTGTGGGGCAGCCTTCAAGCTCCTGCATTCTCCCCACTTTGAGGGCTTCCAGTTTTGCTTCTTTTCTCATGGCAAAAACCTTTTCTACATTGGTGGGTTGAGACAGGGTAAGAGTCAAATAGATCCTCCCCAGCAGTACGCTCAGAGTTTTCAAATTAATCCTCCAAGTTCAGTGCTTTCTCAATAATAATATGACAGCTTGTTGGTACAACTATTCAGCTGCTATAAAACATCTACCAGTACAGCCCAGCTGAGGCACTCAATTCACCCTTGCTGTCTTTTCAAGTTATTTTGCTTTATTCAGAGCCTGATGCTATAGCCCAGGGTTTCCTGTTCCTGTAGTCCAGAACAAAACTTCAGAGAGGGCGTGCTAATGAAATGTGTCACAAGTGTTTCATGCTGAGATCTCATAGATGGAAATTGAGGTTATTCTTCATTTTGAAAACTGATGCTCAAGAGCCATGACCAAATACATAACATTACCTATCTGAAAAAAATGCTCTGAAGACATTCAAAGCAGAATCTTTTTGTGAATATGACTGATCAGAAAAATGAAATGAATTTGTGCTGATTAGCTTTAAGGAAGACTCAAAGAACATATATTCAAATATGAAGGAGACTAACATACTGAAAAAAGTAGATCTTGTGTGTTTTTCCTTTTCCGTGATCACAGGAAATAGGACGAGGAATAATGACTTTAAACTGTGCAATATAAGCTATGAATGAGATATAAGACAAGTAGGCTAATTGTTCCTCTAATGAAGCACAGGGAATAAAATATTGTAAGATCTCAGTCACTAGACCACTTCAAAGATCAAGCTAAACAAACACCACCCAGGACTAAGGGATGCTTGATTCATCCTCCTTTAGGAAAGAGAAGAGTTTATTACTGACTGTCAGAACACTGTTGAGGGGTCCTTATTGGCCTCTTTCCCAGGGCCAGTAATTTTTTCAGGACAATGATTTCTGAGGTCTCTTCCAGTCCTGTGAGGAAATATCCTCCCACATCCTAAGCACCCTTAGGATGAATTTGCTTTAGAAATTTTTATCTGGTGGGTGATGTCCACGTAGTGCATCACAGCCGGATGCGGACTTGCACCCTGCTTCTTGGACCCTTCATCCAGAGATATTCTTACCCCTCCAGGCAGCACCAGGTCAGGGCCCAAAGGTGAGTTTTTCCTATAATGTTACGCAGCTCTTCACAAAATAAGTGATTTGGTACCACCAGAGGGCTGTAATCCTACAGCAGGAGGAGGCTGTGGGTTGGAGATTGAGTATCACGTCAGTCTCTGACACGAGCAGCTCCAGAGATTCCTGCCGAGAATTTGCTCTGCTGCATGAAACAAGCTGGGTTTTGTCCTTATTGCAATAGTAGATGCGCTGCAACATGCTGTTGCTTCTGCTCAAGGGGACCAAATCCTGCTGGGATCAGGATGAGTCCCCCAGTGGAGGTGGATGTGCTGATGTAAAGGTACATATCTGTTGCATTGATCAGGACACATCTCCCACCAGACCCAAATAAATACCCCAAAGTAACAGCAGCCCTAGGACAGATCCCTTTTTAAGATCCCATCTTGAAATCAGGCCAGAAGAAAGTCTGCTGCACACATCTGGTGCTCAGTTGTGCTCTTCAGAGAGATGGGCATGGGATCAGGAATTAAAGAAAATTACACTGTTAATTTTCTGAAGTGATCATAAACAAAATTTAAATGGCAGAAAATTTTTGTCTGCTTTGTTCTGGCAGGTCTGTGATAGTAAGTAACTAAGTTTCCTAATAGCAGTGGTAGGCAGATATGTTTTACCCAGGTAAGCCGAGATTTTTTTCCCTTCATTTTGGGTGCCAACGAGAAGAAATGCCACTCTGATAGATGCCCTTTCAGTCCAAGGAGCAGATGTGAAAATTGGGTAAATACTCAGGATTTTTCTTTTTAATTGTCTATTTTCTTTTTATTGTATCCACTTGTGTTATTTTTTCCCTTTCTGAATAATTCACAAAGCAGCAAAGGACAACATATCAAAAATAAATGAGATCTCTGACAGCTGACAGGTGGTTCAGAGTAACACAACCTCCTGGGTAAAAAAGTGGAACTGAAGAAAGCAAGAAGGAAGTTTGAGCTAACTGCAGATAACATTCCTTTCAGCCCTCAATCCTCCCTGACTTGGGGCACAGGATTGCACCTATCCATATACCTCATTATTTAATAATATGGCTTATTTGTAAGAACAGAACATTTTGGAGATACTGTGTTGCAGTCTGGCTAAAGC
>VYXC01000808.1:0-31559 GCA_013397175.1 Platysteira castanea
ACTTCAGAATTTTTATTCTAATTCAGCAACTTCCGCCTGTCTTACTATATTTGAGAGTACAGCCAGGTCTGGGGGTGTGAAGTGTTGTTTATGGCAGGGTTTGCAGGAGCTGTTCCTGATCACATCCCTGATGGGTGGTNGGTGATGGGCACAGACTTAATTGAGGTACGACTGCCTTATATGCTTGTTGGAAAAAGGAATGATCTATGATTCTATATACTATTAGGATGGTATTTAGCTGTCTAAATTTAGCATATTCAGGCACCATCAAATGTGTAATTAAACCTTTCCCCTTTTTTTAATGCTAGGTGTAAGATGCTTTTGTCTTTACACTCCTTGTTGGGGAAAGATCCCTGCCCTTGGAGCTGTCAAAATGATGTACAGAGCAAATTATTACTCTGAGTTAGAAGTTCACTTGGTTGCCTCATGAGCTCTAAGTCTGAAGATCTTAGACAGGAATATTAATAGTTGAACATTCCCCATTCAATGGTAACAAAGTAATACAGACAAAAATTGCTGATTGAAAGAGAAATTACGTAATCCCTAATCCTGTGACCCGGAGAGCAAACATCTGTTGATTTTAATTTGTTATACAGAGGCTGTGTAATCATATTAAGAGAAATAAAATTGCTTTTTTTCCCCTTAATTTGAGCATCTACTGCATCTTAAGGTACAGCTGCAAGTATACAGCCACACATACACACAATGCATCTTGAGTGAACTTATGCATTTAGTTCTAATTTTGGCAAATATTGGTAAAAACAGCATGGGACAAACAGCCAGATGTGTCGTGAATCCAGTTTATATCTTATTGCTGGGCACAAGGGTTACAAGTCCCTAGTTTGTATATGTTTTGTAACTGGTTGTGTGGTTTGACTTTAGAAGGAGGTGAGCTAATCAAAAAGTCAGTCGGTTTCAGTGGGATACGGAGGTACTGAGCAAAGGTCAAACTGTATGAGTTTTGTGTTTCATAGGAGTATTAGTCTGGCTTGGGGAATGATTCTCTGTCATGTATATCACCTTAATATTATTAATATACCTTTTGTGCAAGGAATGAGCAAGGAGTGGAAGGGCAGTGGTGTTAAAAAAGCTGGCACTTCTCTAAATGTAGTGTTCTTATGTGCAAAGTCCCACTTCCTCCAGAGCTAACAAGCTACAGCTTTTTTCCAGCTTTACTGGGGATAAGCTTGCATTGTCTCATGTTACACTGAGAAAACTAAAGCCTGCCTGCCAGTTGTTCCCAGTGCCTGTCCGTGCCTATCCTGTGCTACCCGAGCTGGCACAGGACAGGAGGTGTATGCAGCTGGAGGGATGATGTGCCCTGGCTGGTCTCATGCACCCAGGAGCCCAGACTGGGCTTTTTAAGTCCTCTTGAGGGCAAGGACTGGTAGAACAGCCTCATGCTTCCTCCAGCCCCTCACTGCTTCAGAGTCGTTCAGCCTCACCCTCACCTCAGTTGCTGATTGCCATCCAAGCCCTGAAGTGTCCCCACCACCTCTGCCTGTTTGCCCACCCTATCTCTCTGTAGGGAGCTGAAAAGGATACAGTTTTTTTGTCAGCTCCACAATATACCAGTCCTAATGATGGAGATTTGGGGAAATTTTAGAGCAAAGGGCAATCAAAATAATTACAATACCAATTGTTTCTAAAGACTTACCAGTAAATCAAGAACTTCAAGCATGCTCTTCAACTACTCTGTTGGAGACAGCTGCTTGTAAATGACCCTTTGGTAAGGTTTCTTACAGGGAACCAAAAGGAAAATAGGGAACTGCCAGTTGAAGCTTTTCATGCTAATCTCATTTTTGTCTTTGAGGCTTAAAACATTCACAAGGACTGAAAGCTGATATTTATGAGTAGAGCTGGGGGGAGGAGGTTGCTTAAACAGCTCCTAGCCTATCACCAGCATCTCTAGCTGTACTCCACCAGCTCCATGGAGATTCAGTACTCCGATATTTTTAGTAATAGTCACCTCCATATATTTCAGCGTTGTTCATTCTAAACCACATTCTTGTCGTTTACTTTGTTTATAGACTTTTCTTTTACAGAAATGAGCTCTTTCCCTTGTTTTCCAAGCAGTGCTTTTGCAATTCAGTGACAGAACGTGCTGTTGAACTTGAAAGAACATCACTTTCTGTTAAGTCTTTGTTAAATTGTATGCCCATGTTCTGTTCTGCCAGGAGTACCATAAATCCCACTGATTTTAATGGGGTTCAGTGGATGTAGATCTGTGCCAAGTGCTGTAGAGATAAAGAAAGCTCAGAGGTGTAACCGAGGATTTGACCTGTGTAATGCAAGAGAAGAAAAGCTATACAGTGCAATATGTAATAATAAAAGCACAGTGTATCTCTTGGCAGTGGCAGAACTTGAACATCAGCACCTTTGATCTAATACCACTAAGGTCCAATGAGCCTCAAACATGGTGGCCATTTCAAACTACAGAAAAAGACTCTGTAGTGAACACTCAGCTCAAATAACTTTCTTAAATTTTGATGGGTAGAAGTAGTTCAAAGCCTTCATTTCAAGTCTTGCAATGCAGCCCTAGAGCTGTTTTTTTTCCTTCCTCTCTTACAGCCGATTTTGTAGACAACATGCCCTTGCGAAGTTCTGGCAAGCTGAGCATGGAGACCAGAAAAGATGGTGAGAGTACAGCCCCTGCTCCTCCCCAGAAGAAGCTGTCCTGCCAGTGCCACCACCACTGCCCTGAGGACTCGGTCAACAGCACCTGCAGGTTTGTGGGATACATACCTGCTGATGAAACATGGGAAAACATATTTGTGGTAGCTCAGAAGTCCCAAGTTGGGTGTTAGTTTTTATTTAAGCAGTAATATGTAAATGAGGGTTTTTTTCTGAAAGTCAGAAGTAATTTTTACCTAGATATCAGCTACGTGGTTTTTTGGTTGGTTTTTTTTTTTTTTTGTTAGGGCATACACAAATTTATCATTTTAAATAATACTTGTTTTAATGCATTACATGTGTAAGATTCTGAAGGTTGAACTTTGTGTCTAAAGGTGCATGCAGTTAATGAGAGCAGACTTAATGGAGATATATTGAAATGTTAATAAATGCTTATAAATTTATAATCACTCTCAATAGAACACTATTTATAAGAACCCTGGTCTTGTGTCTGCAGCAGCTGTATCTGTAGGTCCTTAAGGCTTTGGGTTTGTTTTTTTTTTTTGTTTCTGTGCTAAAAGGAAAACCATCTTGAGGTGAAGTGTTGAGTATTTTAATCTCTTTGCTATAGCTTTCCATTTGATTTCGTGCTTAGAGTACTACAGATTTCTTATTTGGGTTGGATTCTGCTTCCTCAGGCCCTTTAGGCTCCGGGGGGGAGAGGCAGGTCCAGATGTCCACAAGCTCCTTGGAGGCTCAGCATTGGTCTGTGTTGCATTGGCACTGGCTGAAGCAAGCAGAGGTGACTGAGGGAACCTGTGGGGGGACCAAGCTGCTGTTCCCCTACCCAAAAGCAGCTCTTGCTGGACACATCCAATTGCTGTTGAATGAAGGTTGAGTGAAGGTTGAATGAACCTCTGTCTTGGCTTGAGATGCAGGTACAGTTTGTTTTAGCTGCAGCAAAGTTGGGCTGAGCTCTTCATGTCCCATATGAGGAATTTAAACTTCTCTGCTTAGCTAGAGCAGGTGTGATACTGGAAATACCAACTATCAGCTCATAGCCTGGGGGAGCTGTGGGAGTCAGAGAAGCATCGAAGCAGGGCGCAGATGTGAGCCCAGCTGGAGATGCAGAGCTGATTGAGGTGAGACAGTCTGACATTGTGTCAGCTCTTCAAGGCAGCGTATTTAAAACGTAAATGGGGAAAGCCTAAGGTTGCTGAAAGTACTGATTGCTTTGCTGGAGTTTGAGTGTGGTTTTGCAGCCTGACTTAATACTTCTCAGCCTGCAGTTTCCTACTAAAGTGTACCAAAGTTTTGGTGACAGCTGTAAATACCATTTCCCCTTTCTAACCTCTTCCTACAAACCCGTGCTCCAGACAGGAGTTAGACCTAACTGCTCTCACACAGCAGTCAGTTAAAAAAGGTATAAAACCCCACTCTGATATCAATTTGCAGATCCCCCACAGCGTGAATCAGCTGTTTCCTGTTCCTGCCCAGCAAGAGCCACAGCTTTCATATGTGCTGTCTAACACACGCAGCAACAGGGAAGTTGCAGATGACTTTTAAATCCATGAATTAGGAAGCACAAAGGGATCCGTGTTAAGGAACCGACTGAACAAGGTTTATACCCCAGCTGGGTAGGCCTGCTGTTGCACGTCGCTTTCTAGGCATCATTGACATTAAGTATTTTTCACAGAACTAAGAGTAAATGTCCTGTTAGAATGGATTTGTGCATTTTCCCTCACTGCAGTACTTTAAGGAAGCTCTCTTCAGAGTCCCCCTTACGGTGTCAAATGTCAAACATTTTTTTAGGTGTTAATGCGCAAGGATAGGCAGTTAAGTGGTAATAAAACACAAAATTGTAACGTCTTCTGTCTTTATAATCCTTGAAGACTTCAGTCTTGAATGTTCTGCTTTGGTGACAAAATTATTTATTTTCCAATTTAGATATCAAATTAATAACTGAAGCTGGAATTTATTCATCAAGTATTAATTTTCTGTCCAGTGAGGAGTCTCCTGGAACAGTCAGGAGACTTGCTTTAGATCAACTCCTCTTTCCTGCCCTGTGCTCTCACCTGAGCAGTGCTCACCTTGCCCCTTGCCCAGTGAGCAACAGCGTAAATGAAAAATTGCTGAGGAGTTTGGAGTAATGTGAAACAAATTAATTTAAATGCCCTGCCTTCATGGCTTGTCAGCAGTAATCCTGTTCATGATGGTGATCATTGCTGTGGCTCCCCCTGCCTTGGTGTGAGAGCTGCAGTGAGGTGTGAAGGACCCCTTGTTTTCCCTGCATCTGTTTAATTGTTGGTGTAATCATTCCTTTCTTAAATTCACTTCTACGTACCTGGAGTTATGGTTTACAGAGAGAAGAGGATGCTGAGTCTACTGGTTGAAAAGAGTGGTTATTAGGTGTCTGGTTAGCTGGTTATTATGTATCTGGTTAGTTGGATGGATAGAGACCAAGTTTCAAAAGATTTGAACACAACCAACCAGGTTAGCAGGGATTATTAGATTCCCTGGAGTTCTGGGATCATCCTACTAGTCAGGCAATAACTTCCATATTTTATCCTGTGTGAATGACTGCTGGCACAATTTTAAAGCAGTCGGGAATCATTGAGTCTTGCTATAAAGGAAGTTTCTTAATTTTGAAGTTCAAGAAGTATTGGTTGCAGTGTTTGTCTGAAGAATAAATTGATTGCTTCAGAGTAAAAGTTATTGCATTAATTATATGCTTTCCTCAGATGTAACCACTAAAAGCTTTTTGCATTTTGTGTTTAAAAAAAAAAAAAATTTAAAAATCAAACCTATTGTCAGCTCTATCAATCAGTTAAACTTTGGGCTTGGACTTTCAGAGTTTGGACCTGCTAGCCCAACAGGAATGAGCCAGTGTGTTCTGGGGTACCCAAGGGCCTGGCAAAGCTCTGACACCCAGGAAATTCACTGAGTACATCCACAGCTGAGGCTTGGGCCCTGGAGAGCATCAGCCACTGTCCCTACCAGGGTTCTTACTAAAGCAGTGAAGCATTTTATGAGACCAGGAGCAAGAACCTCTGGGAAGTTAAATGGAAAAGCATTTCCAGCTGTGTTTAAATTAAAACTCTCAGAATAGAATAGCTAGTCCTATTGCAATAACCATTAAAATTTTCTCATAAAAAGCAATCTATCATCTCACATGAAGATTTTTATCTACTCCCACAAGTATTCATCTTTAAAGTATAGATCCTGCCCATAGTAGTAGTGGTCTGAATGTTTATATAAAAATGAGGACATCTGGTGGCCATTTAAAATCCTCTCCATAATTGTATTTGTAGAAATTTAAAAGCCAATATTCTTTAGCCACATGTATATCAAATCCTCTAGCAGCCTGCTGTGTTCCTATACAGAATTTCCCTTGCTTTATACTTCTGCAGTTTAAATCCAACAATGCTTTAGAGAGCTAAGGATAACATGGCTGCTTAAAAGGCAGAATGCTTTTCTATCTCAGCAGAAAAGCAGTAGCTCCAGTTAGAGTGTGCTTTTAAAAATGGGGCAGTCTGTGAGCACAGTGAGTTTCACCATTACAGGGTGAGCTCATCAGGCGAGGGTTAATGCCAGGGTGTAGCAAAAGGGGGCCGAGCCGGGAGCTGAGGCTGATGGCAGGGCTGGCCATATCCTCACTCACCAGGACCCCGTTTCCCCATGGATATCTGAACACAGAGACAGCTCCTTCAGTAGCCCTTCTGATGGCTGGAGACAGGCACTCCTGTACCATTCCTCAGGGGTTCTGTGTAGGGGGAGAGAGGGGGTCACAAGTGAGGCCACTCTGGGCAATTGAAAAATATTAGTGCACTCAAGGCTCCGGCAGTTAAAACCTTTGGAGAAGGCTCACAATCCTCTCCTTATAAAGCGTGTGTTAAACTGCTGCATGTTGAAACTTAATTCTTCCTTCTGAACATCTGTGTGATTCATAAAAGGCTTTCAGTTAAGAGGGTCAAAGCTGCTTTGAACACAACCAGGACCTTGTTTTACTGTTCCATTTCAAGTTTTGTGTGTTCAAAGTGAATGCATGGACAGTTGTGTCTAATCATAATTAATTGCATATTTTAAAACGCGTTGTTACGTCTAATTGGCTTTGACTGTATTGTGATTGCAGTAAAGGCAGAGGCTAATTAGGTGCCTTGTCGCACTCTATTTTCATGCACAAATAAATGCTGACAGTTTTAAAGACTGGGCTGATAAAGTTTAAGTTGCTATGTGTTGCCTACTGGATTGCATTTTTGCCCAACTGTGTCTTTGGTTGTCTGAAGCAATAAAATAGTTAAGTTGCTTTTTCAGTGGCACCAAAGGTGAAAATTCACTTGAGTGATGTTATTTTCATTCTCCTGTTCTCCAGATGATATGATTGAATATTCTTTGAAATTTGGTATGTAGGAGAAAGAAGACTTTGACAGTGGCCAAAACACTGGGTTCAGGCAAATTTTGTTTTAAGTAACTTCAATTTTTAGGGAAGAGCTGAACATTTTCTGATAAAGGAGTTATGGTGAGATCTTAGATGCTAGGCTTTCAATTTTTTAATGTTTATGTTTATTTTTAAATTTAGTCCTTTATACAGGAAATTTTCTGATCATTTTAAAAAGAGTGCAGAGACTTGCCATGTTGCTTTGGATGGGAATGAAAAGATGCTCTTGCTCTTTATAGTGTCAAAATCAGGAATATAGAGAGGAGGAGAGGAGGGCAAAAGTAATAATACTTGTGATGACTAATTTGCAAATAAAATTAAAGATAAGGGTCTTTTCATCAAGTTATGAAGGTTTCCTGTCTCTTTGTGATAGGCATTGAATGAGGGAAAGATGTTGCTTTTCAAAGTTACGTATTTGTCGTCCCTGGCTGTGTTACACACTCACAGAGCCAGATAGGAAATCTTTGGCAGGCAGATTTTGGTAGCTGAGGAATCACATCTTCTGTGAGAAATGGCTACTGGCCAGTGAGGACATCTGTGTGAACATCTGCAAAGCTGTTGGCCTTGGTTCCTCTCTGCTGACATTTAGGAAAGGTCTGTGTTAAGATCCCAGCTTTCTTTGTGGTAATCTGTAATTGTAGCAGCACCTTCTATATCAGTGTCTGTCAGTGTTTCGTTGTTAACTCCCTTTATTCTCCTGGCATTTGACTCAGCTGTAAAAATTCACTTTTGGCAAATACGTAACATAGCAAATCTGTGCTTATTAGTGATCGCATCCAAAGTGAACTTCACCGCTCTCCTGCACCATACTCAGGTAAGATGGTGCTTCAGTGGAAGAGGCTACTGGATGTGTACCCAGATGTATCCAGCAACATCACATTGAATTCCTTCCTTACACACCATTTGCAGAATCAAATGACCCAAAATTAGAATTCAAATTTCAGATTTAAAAAAAATACCAGTTCTGTACTGCAGGTTTTTTTCCTAGGAAGTGAAGAATAGGTTTTTCATACTGCTTTACTTGTATCAGTGATGTAAAGATGTTTCTCTTTGTTTAGTCACCATAATAAACATAAAATTTGAGACTGTGCACACATCTCTGACTTGTTACGTGCTCTATTAGTAAGAACAGTTTCATTTCTACCATAGGCAGGTATGAGGTGGGGTAATGAATAAAACAGCAGGGGTGTGCCCTGACCTTTGGTTGCAGTGTGTGGTCCATCTGACATCCTGTGAACCAGGAGAACAGGTCCAGGGGCGGGAGAGGGGAAGCAGGTGGGAGATCCTTCTTTCTCTTCAGAAGAATCCCTTCTCCCTCTCACCCAAACACTGCAGAAATTTTCAAAAAGATAATAAGTTCTTACATTGCATGAAAACTTTTTGTTGTTTGGTTTTGGTTTTTTTTTTAGAGGTAGGAGCAAGCTGTACAAGTGTTTATTCTGCTCAGCAGTGCTATTTTTTTCTCTCACTTTTCCTTCATTATTCCAACGTCTGTAAAAAACATAATTTATTCTTGTTGTTGGAGCTTTATAACTTCTTCATTTTGCCCTACCCAATCTGATTTTTTCTTTTTAAATTTGGAGTAAAATTTTTAGAGAAAGTGTATGAGGAGCCTGAATTTAATTTTCAGAAGTGAGCTAAGAATCAGAGTCCCATATGAAAAGTCAGAAAAACAGAATTAACGCTGCTGACTTTCTGATTATTTTTTTCCCTTTTGCAAACAATTTGACTTTTCCTTCCCCATCTTCTCTTTGATGAACCAAGAGTTTTGGGCTTTTTCCTGAGGACTGTTAGCTGTGGAGTCCATTTTTGTGTTTCATTTGATGGCAATTTATTGTTTTGTTGCTCTGTCCCCTGGGTTAAACTTACTCATTACTTTGAATCAAAGGCACCATGCAAACAAATAAAATGTAATCTAATATAATATTCTACTCTAATGGATTCCTTACAGTCTCTCTTGGCAATCCTATTGTTCCTATCTTTTCAGCTTAAGCAATGAAACCAAGGAGGTTGTTGCCCGGAATGGTCACTGTCTCCTTTGCCCACTCCTGTGTACAATGTCAGAGAGGGGTACAAGTCATCGCTGGCTTCTCCCAGAAAGTCATTTGTTACCTACAACTAGCTCCTTTTCAGATCCAGAGTTCAATAACCCATGATAGATTATTATCTGAAGTAATAAGCTTACCGTGGCTAGACCCTGCCCCACTAATATAAAAATATGCCACAGAAGATGTTTGACATGATCCTATGCAGCATCTCTCTGTCGTGTAGCTAATACTTACAAATTGTGTTTGTCTCTTAAGTGTGTAGCTGTGCCTCTTGTTTCCTACATCTTCACTGCCTTTGCTGCTGGTGCTCTTTAGACTCTTGTTGCATTCAAGTAAGAAGCAAATCATCTGAAATTTTGCTTTATTTAAGTTTTCTAATCTTTTTTTCTTTTTATTTCCTTGTTTTAACTGAGTTTGCTTCTTCTCTTCTGAAAAATACTCACTGCACGTAATAGCCGGTGTTATTTTCCTGGGGAAATAACAGAATATTTTGTTTTTCTATGACTTAAATGTCTATATTAAAGAGTTTTTTCTTTATTTTTGGATCTTCTTCCTGCAAATCAGTCAGTTTTTGTTTCTTACACATTATGTATCCCCCTAAGAGTGCTGGGAAGTTAAGGTACAGCAGTCTCAATAAAATGCAGCCACCCTTTCCATGCCCTCCACCCCCTCTTTCCATAGCATTCAGGCATTTGACCTTCATCAAGGAAGGACATTTATCACCAGCACCATCTAGCCATCTGTTAAGGATGCTTGCCCTCCGTGGTGCACGTTCTTGTAAACGGAAGCATTATGGATCACTTCAGGCTTATAACCCAAGTAAACATCTATGAAGGGTGTTGATGATAACTCAAGGGCTCATGCACAAGAGTGTTGCAGTTCATAATATGGTTACAACAGGAATCACAAATCACTCTTGATAATATTTTACGTTTAGTATCTCAAAAGTGTTTCTGTCTTCAGGTCTCTACCGTGGTGCAAATATCGGTGCCTTGTTCCTGCACTCAGGGCAGACCTTGTGAAGCACTGAACCTTGCATTGTATAGGTCCCCAAAGTCTTGCCATACTAATGACCACAGGCAGAGAAGTGGGGTGTTTGTTAGCGGGGTTTAGGCTGCGAAATGCTGCAGAGGTAAGTGCGCAGCTCCAAGGCAGAGCCTCCTTTGTGTGTGCAGGAGCTGGTCCGCAGCAGCCCCTCTGTGTCCATTTGTGAATGGCAGATTTGCCTGGCAGGGAGCCAAGTTTAAGACAGTAATTCAGCAGCACATTTTTCACTCCAGTGCCTTTTCCTGATTCATTCTTTCCAATCCGCAGCACCGATGGCTACTGCTTCACCATAATAGAAGAAGATGAGTCCGGTGGACATTTAGTCACCAAGGGATGTCTCGGATTAGAGGGCTCAGACTTCCAGTGTCGGGTGAGGAAGCATTTTCTGCCAGAGGGTCGTTTGAATTTTTGATCGCTTTCAATTAAAGTGCAGTCAACAGACATTGCTGTGTCCATGTTTTTCACTTCTGTTCATTTGGCAGATAGTTGATCCGCATCGATTGCTGAGGGGAGTGCATTTGTATCCCCAAAAGATGACGTTATAGCTGCTCCTAATAGTAACTCATGTTTTTGGTTTTGGCACTGCCAAAATAGAATACTAGTAGCATTCTCACTCAGAGGAACTTTCAATTTAGAGAATTGCAGTCTTAACTCCTCAAATCTCCATGCTAGCTAAAGTTAGTTAGGATATTATTTGATGGACTGCAGCAACGTCTATGTCTTGCATGCAGTTGTTCTTTGGTTTGGGATTTTTGGTGCCACATATTCCCTTCAAGTACAGTGATCACCTGATGGAAAACAAGTATCACTGCAGCAGTGGAAGGGGTGTGGGCAATGCAGCGTGGTGGTTCTAAGGTGGTCGCCTTTCCTCATGTTAGCCTTAAATGATTTTAGACGAGCATAGGACTGGTCTAATCAGCATAGGAATGGCTAATGGAAGGTATTTTATCCAGCTTCCCAGGAGACCAGAAACTGCAGCTAGATTAGTCCACGCAGCAATTCCTGTATTATCCTGGCTAACCTGGTTTGGATACCCATATTAACTCATTTTTGGTCTAACTGATGGATGTCTGTGACTTTCACAGTTCTGACTTGCACCATTAGAGAAAGTCAGTCCCTTCTGCAGCATTAAGTCACCAACAGGAGTAAGTTAGGAGTGAATAAATGTCTTAATTATCTAGATGAAATATTGCTGGATATGCTGGTTGGCAGAAATCCTCACTCCACAGATCCTAGAAATCTATAGCAGATTGCAGTCCAGCTAGCAAGCACATCTTTCAAGTGCCAGAATGAGCCTGTATATTTACAACATGGGAAATGACTTGCTTTCTATCAAATTGCTTGTTGCAGGACACTCCTATTCCACACCAAAGAAGATCTATTGAATGTTGCACAGGCCAAGATTACTGTAACAAACACCTTCACCCTACGCTGCCACCACTGAAGAATCGAGGTAAGCAGAACCAAATCCAGTCCTAAACTGACCTTTTCCTGCTGTTGGTCCTTGTGCCTTAGGGAAAAACAGAGCCCAAACTGAAGCTATCCTATCCAAATACACATAATTAGAGAGATAAATGGCATTAAGCAGTATCTCTCCATTCCTGTAGGCTGTGTGTGGAGCGGTGCTGATGCTTGCTGTTACTTCTGTTTGCATGCATGCAGCGAACACGAGATGCATTAGAGTCGCAGGACACTGTCCTAGCACGGACCTGCTGAGCTATCAGACATCATCTCAAAGACCTAGGCTGGTCATGGCAGGGGATGATTCTTGCTGTGTGTTTCTTTAGCCTGATAATAAAATGGAATCCTCTCTCCAGTCCCTGCAACATGCACTACTGTCCTTCGTAACTCCACACACATTGGGGATCAGGTCTCCAGAGGTAAATTGGACAGTTCAAGTTGATTTAAGTCTTTTAAGTTTTTCTTCTTTGAAAGACCTGATCATCCAGCACTAGGACAATAACAACTCACTAAAGTGCATTTTTTATGTGAGCAATGTAGCTGAAAATAGAATGTAGGGTAAGAACTCACACAATTTTTTTGAAAAAAATTTTATTCTAGAGCAAATGGACGTGTATTAACTTAGTAGATACCGAGGCAAGGTTTTAGCTTTTTTTTTGTTGTTTGTTTAAACACCACTTTCTGAAAGCTAATAAAACTATTTTTGTCTGGATGTTCAGAATGCGTTTTATAGAAGTGTATTCCTAAGTGTAAATTCATCCATAATAAACTCTTGGCATTGGCAGGAATTGTGGTAGTCAGCATCAAGTCAGTTCGGAGTTGCAGAAGAATTTATAATCATGGCATTCTGTGTTGAAGATCCAGATCAGTGAACAAATGCACTCTTAATTTCACAAACAGCAGATACTTACACGAATGCATGCTCGAGAAAGCCTTCAGTCATGTAAGCTGTTCCCTTCAGGCCTGTGAAATTCTGCACAGGTGGGCTGCAGAGTCAGGCCTTTGGAGAGTAGTATGTAAATACTTCACTGTTTACTAGCAAGGCATTAAGGCAGCAGAACCTCATAAAATTCTGACTTCCAACAGAAGAGTTATGTACTACTTTGTTGGTTTATTTAATTTTAAAAAGTTCTTTGGACTGAGAGAGAAGCTCCAAAAAGCAGTCAATATTTGTTCACACTTACTTAGTCTTTCATTAAATATCAGTTTGGAAAACACTGCCATGACTTCTTCTTGCTACTGGCTGAGTTTATTCTACATTAGGACTACTTAAAAATACTGAATCAGTGCCTAACGCTAAACATCCATCTTATTAAGATTTTAGTTATTTGGCAGTGCTATCTGCTGCTTATACAGACGGCAATAAACCAAGCTTTTGGTAGTGGCAAAAGTTGTTTGGATCGATGCTCGGTTTGTTCTGTGAGTATATAGGGCAAAGAAAGTTATCACTCGGGAACCGTGGTGGCAGACCCATTAAATAGCAGAGAGAATATTTTTAAAAGAAAAAATTCAGGGAGTTGGTGCAGGGTTCTAGCTGTTACGTGTTGCAAAGCTGACTATTTTAGCATGACAGACAAAAAGGGATGTAGTCACTCAACATACTCTGAAGATTTTTGTTTTAAATAAGCTCTCACACTACCAGCATCCTGACAGTGTTTCGTAGAAATGCATTTCAGGAACTGCTTCAATAAATGAGGCTGAACAGGGCTGAAATCATCACCTTTACTAAAGCCTTAAGTAAATATGTCATTCTTGGAGACAGGCCTGCTGTATCCTTGTGTGAAACCTCAGAAAAAAAGCCATAGTGAGCCATAGACCCTCACTGCAAATAGGTACAAATACTGTGTACAAATACATGCTACTGCCAGTGCCCAGTACTGTGGCTGTGATCATTGTTTCTACTGGAAGCATTTAGATTAGGCTGTGATTATCTGAGTAATGTTAGAATTGTATATCAAATTTGACATAAACTGTAAGTACAAAGGAAGAGAGGTGAACTGAAAAACAAGCTTCTTGGAATAACCATCTGGCCTCTGGGGTTCCATGAAAGATACGTATGCTCCTCAGCATCTGAAAAACAAACAGAAATTTGGCTTCTGATGAGCTCACATCTGAGGTGATACCTCGTGGGAAGCAAAGTCTAGGGAGAGTGCACAGCTGCAGGTCAGAGGTTGTTGAACTGAAAATTGACCTATGCACCAAGGTAACAGCTACAAAGGCAAGTGACTTGTGCTAAGTGCTTTTCCAGGCCTGGCATGTGCTGCAAGGCAAGATTTATGCCACACCCTACCCTTCTTCTCTCCCCCCCAAAAGGAAAGAAGGACCACATACACGAAAGCGAGAGCTAGAAAAATTAACACTGGTCAAAGCAAGACTTGTTAAGTAAGATGGAAGAAACAGCAGCTAAGCCTAAGTTTTGAGCTCATCCTGGTACAGAACTAGCAGGATAAAATATCCCAGAGAAACCATTAAGCTCTTGTGCCAGCTATACATCTGTCTTATTAAGGAAATGAAAATCATAATTGGGTCTGATATAACACCTCTGCTTTAAACAATAAAAGATATTCCTGGAAATCCCAGCGAGAGCGCAGGCTGAGACTAGTCAGAAGGAGAAATATGTCTTTACTGATTTAGAGCCTATATAAGCAGAAGTGGTGGTGCCACCGTGTCTGGCTCCCTGCCTGTATAGCCAGTGATGAATAGGCAAGGGAATGATTGGAGGAATGATGGGGTTTGATGTGTGCACACAGTCTCCACGCCTCGGATTTCACTGCCGTTTTTACTTGGATAGCTGTAACATTCTGAACTGGAGGGACCTGGGGTGGGAGGAGAACCTCCTCTCCCTTTGATAATGCTGACTTCTGAACCTGGTGGGTGGCATTTTCACTGCGCTCCTCAGCGTGGTCCTGTGGATGACAGTGAGGGAAACGAGTGGTGGAGGAGGGGGGAGATGGTGGGAGAATAACTGAGAGGCAGCTTGGTCTCACCGAGCTCCCCCGACACCAGCCTGCACCACTGTTTTCCTACAGCATGAACCTGTTAACGTGCTGTTTGCTGGGCTTCACTGTTATCAGCCAGCCAGGGTATGTGGAGAAGCTTCCCAAACCTACCGTGTGTTTATTTTGCGCTTCCCACACGGTGCTCCCGGTAATCGCTCACTGCTGCCTCTGTGGAAGCTGCTGCCTATTCTCATAGCCCTGCTGCTTGGCACCTTGCAGTTACCAAGGAACACGACAAAAAAAGCACAGCACTGGACTTCCTAAAGGACAGAGTACCTCCATCACGTAAACTGGCACTGACCGGGACCCACCACAGTGTGCACCACAGAGCCCACAACCAAGTCACTGGGCAGCTCACAGCTAAGCTTCCCCATCCCTCCTCCTTTTCAAATAGTGCAGGGAAAGGGAGGTTTGTCCTGCTGCTCTGTGGGGAACAGCGTGGGCTGGAGGAGCAGGAGAAGACATCCAGCCTGGCTCAGAACAGGCTGAGTTGTTGTGCAGCAGAACAAACAGACATTGCTGGTGTAAGGATGGGGGCTTGCATTTAATCTTGTGTTGTCCACACACCGGCAGGTTTGTGAAGTCCTCAGGTGAGCAAGCAAATGAAATTCTGCCAAAATGCTTTAAAAATGCAGGAAGTGTTTGAAAGGTGGGACAGTAGCTCACTTACCATCATTATTGCCTCTCATCATACATAGCGAAATAAATATAAAGACATATGGAACTTACTCTCCCCTCCTGTGAGAGCCAGTTGCATGTGTGCTGTGCACAGGGAGCCACTGCTAAAGCTGTGCCACTGTCAGCATGGGTGACACTACCCACCCCAAGAGGGTCAGCTCTGCATCTGGTCAAATTTTGTCAGCTGCTCCCAGCAAGGAGGTCAGGACATGTTCCTTTATGCCTTTCATGCTTTCCTTGCACTTGCTCCACATAATTGCATTTGGGTACCCAAAGAATTTTGCTGTGTTGGAGCCTGAAGTTCATCTGAGAGCTGGACAGGATTTCCAAAGTGCCTTCTGGGCTCTGGGAAAACCAAACCACATTTATTTACTTTTCTGAACGGGAGAAGCCCATTAGAAACATTGAGCATAAGGTTTGGATCACTTAAACCCTAAAAATTATGGGAGTTTGATTCAAGATTTCCACACGTTTATCATCCCTCTCCAAATGTGAATACTCATACATGCACAGACAGCGTGAACAAATTCATGGGCAACACTTTGTGTCTGCAAAAATGCACAGGTTTCCTTGGCTTTAACATCTAGCAGACACAAGATCCAAATTGTTCTCTCTGCGTCCGACATCAGCTTTCGTTACTGCCAAAACAAAAACCCAGCTTCCATCGTGTCTTACTCTGGGAAGTGGAAGCACCCTTGCTGTGGACAGTTATCTGGGTTTCTCCCAGGTATAAAATGCCACTCTGTGGTCTCTGTGCTCTCCTTATTCAGCTGATGGGCTGAGACATCTGAAACTGTTAGAACCCACACATTTTAGGGGGAGATGGTGGCTGGCACAGGCTGGTTACAAAGCAGGAACCAGAGCCCTCAGCCCTGCCAAGCCTTCACCAGAGAGCTCTGCATTCCCCAGTGGGCTCTCGGTTTCGACCCACAGCCCGCTTGGAGTGGCAGGCCAGGGAAAAATCTGCTGTAGCAGGCAGAAGGATGGGCTCGAGTGTTCTCCTGATAGACATCGTGTCAGTGTCCCCTTTCAAAGGCATCAGGCATGGCCTGAATGTTTACATTGTTAGTGCTCCCGGAGCAGGTAATGGCAGGTTAAAACATGACCAGTGTGATCAGAAGGTGTGTTGGCAGGTAATCTCTGTTTGTAGTGGAAAGGGGAAGGAAAGAAATTGTTTGGGAGCGAAAAAATAGAAGGAGAAACTGGATCTTTAAAGTAAAAGAGTCTGAGAGTAAACTAAGAGTCCCTTAGGAATCTCCTGGTCTCATTACCCTTGTAAATCTGAAACATAATAACGTCGTTCCAGGATGAGTCGATAAGGATAGATTTCTTGCATTCTACGGTGTGTCAGGCACTGGAGTGAAGGATGCAAGACAGCAAGGCTGGAAGAGTTTCAGAAAACATGGCTCTCATTTGCATTATTCCATTATTGGAAGGGTGGTTTGTGTATGCACATGCCAAAATACTATAATTTTGAGAGTTTGGGTGGCGGGGGAGGTTAAAAAAGGATAGGGCTGGATGTCTTCGTTTTTCAGCAGAGAACCACGCATGAAGGTCAGACTCGCTTGCCTGAGCTAAGAATACAAATTTGAAGATTAGTGTTATTCTTTAAAGGAGAATATGAGTCTCCCATACAAAGGTTGACTGAAACATTTTAATAGTTTTTATGTAACAGCATTTTCTACAAGTTGCTTGACACGTTTTATTTTCAAAGGGTTTTACAGGAAAGCTGCTGGAAGGACAGTTTTGCTCACCAGCATAGGAAGGACTTGCTGGCATACAGGGCTGCTATAGAGCAAATGGAGAAGAAAATTCCTGCTCAGGTGTTTAAATCAGGATCTGAGAGACAAATTGTTCTGTAATGATGGAAATACACTTTGAAGGCCTCTCATGGCCTGCCTTCTTGGAGGTTGAATGGTCTACTCTGTCTTCCCTTTTAAGATAAATGCAGTTTGGTGGTTTTTCCTCTTTTTTATTGGGTGTTTTTATATCAACTATTCAATAGGATGCTACTTACGAGTGTTTAAAAAAGGCATTTTTGCATGTCCTGGCTGATCACTCAGCTTAAGACCCAGAGCCACAGGTTTTTCTGTAGGTTTTTCAGGTTTTACTGATTTTTCATTCAAACCCAAGCAGGGAATTGCAAATCAAGGTGATGTTTTGCCTGAGTGAGGGCTGAAAAAACAAATAGTCTTTTGGAGGTGTCAGTTCTCTCCTGGTCAGTGAGGGCCAAAGAGGAAGCACACAAAATGCCTGGGGAATCCAGGGGTATTCTACACAGGAATTCATTAGAAAAACGCGGAAATGATCTTGTGCTCAGTGCACTTCTGACACTGACTTCATACCACCTCCCTTTCTAAATTTTCCACCTCTCTCATTTTCTAACCCCAGACTTTGCTGAAGGAAACATTCACCACAAGGCCCTGCTGATCTCAGTTACTGTTTGCAGCATCCTTCTGGTGCTTATCATCATATTCTGCTACTTCAGGTAAATAAGGACTACTTTGGCAGCTTGTTAATGTTCCTACCAACATTCATCTTTTTATAGACTCAGGAATTTGAAAAAAATAGAAGCAGACTTTAAAGAAAAGAAATGAGAAACTGTAATTTTGTAATGAGAAAAAATGTGTATTTTATTCATGCTATTCACAGATATACCTGTGTGATGTATTTCATACAGAATCTTTCACTCAACATCCTGAAAAGCTATTCAGGTAGAAGCACAGATTATTCTTTCCTGAGAAAGCCAAAAGATAAATTTTATAGGGAAACTTTTATAAGGGAAATATATCTAAGACTTATAAATTTTTTTATGTGATGAAGAACTGATCATAAAAAAAGAAGACAATACAGGAATGTCAGTAAATAAGTCTAGAATGTTATCATAATCTGCATACATGATGTTTTAATAATTTGGCACATTTTTTACATATTCCCAGATTCCGTGACTTTACCTCCTCTGGCTCCTAGAAATGCACTGGGGACAGTAAAATAAAGTTATTTACTTGGTCAGTGTTTTAGACATACTAAAGTTTCTGAAAGGAAAGCATTTGGTTGCTTTGCAAACTTACCCCAGACTGCATGGCCTTGGAGTGTTAAGAGTTTTGACACTGAAAACAGCTGCTAAAAATAAAATAAAAAATTTTGGCCAGTGAGTCCAGCGTGTTCCTCAGGGAAGCAGAGAAAGCTGTTAGTCTATAAATGAGAGAAATGTGAAGGACGGTGTGCATTATTCATTGCACATGTGTTCATTGTATTCAAAACTCATTTCGTTTTCATGTAAAACGTCAGATACAAACGCCAAGAGACAAGGCCCCACTACAGCATTGGGCTGGAGCAGGATGAGACCTACATTCCCCCTGGAGAGTCCCTGAAGGATTTGATCGAGCAGTCCCAGAGCTCAGGAAGCGGTTCCGGGCTCCCTCTCCTGGTAAGGAAGCAAAACTATTTTAATGCACATTTCAAAGGCAAAAATGAGTAGAGGGAGAAGAGGCTCAAAAAACTATATTTACATGTCGTCAGTTGTTGTTTTAGGTTTTTGGGTTTTTTTTCCCTACCAGAAATGACAAGGATTTAAGCTGGAGAACAGCTGCTTTAGAAACAGGGGACTTTTTTTTCATGTGAACAAAGCCAAAAAGCTTGGGGTAATTTTTCTACCTCAGCTCATTTCTTATTTTAGATACCATAGGGTAAGTGCAGGCTAAGAGAGCTCGTGGAAGTACATCAGGATTTACTCCAGTGTGCAGGACAGCACCTGGCCCACTGATCCTGTTTTTTCCTTTGTGTGTGCAGCACACAATAGGGTTTCAAACACTGACACATATTCTTTTTCTAAAGGGAACTGTAACTTGTCCAACTTGGAACCTTTTTATTCGTACACTTCACTTGGCGTTCAGAAGTCAAGGTGGATTTTTTCCTTGTGGTGTGGCAGTCTCAAAGGTTAAAGGCACAGGGATGGAGTTTGTGGTTATTTCTGAACAGAGACCAGGGTTACTAAACGTGCTGGAAAAGCAAAACCTTCTGTGGCAAAATTGCTCTGTTCACCAGGAGGTTTTGTTTCTGGGGATCATGACTGGTGAAAAAGAATTGGTAAAAAAGCTAGGTTACTTACTTAAAATAAGTGCCCCATAGAAAATGGGTTATATTTCATTTTCATTTTTCAGAGTGGATATGTCCGTCCTGTCTCCCAAACCTGTTAGTTTGTAGTGATGAAACCACTGTAGGTGTTGTCCAGTTTCCAATTACTATGTACTGTCTGGTTTTTGCCCTCCCATCTTTTTTATACACCCTAAAAAAGAAATTAAATGGGAAGTTCTTTAATTCCTTAAAAATGAAGTAACAGGCTGTGTTTGTTCTAGGCTTTAAGAAAGCTCTGTCATATCTCATACCGGTGTCCTTCTCACACCCATGGAAAGGGAGAGATCCTGTGTGCAGTTCAGAACCATTCCTAAGAAATGCTTACAATAGATTTAATTGTGAGGGATTCTTCCTTTTATTGCCCTTTTTTTTTTTTCTTTGCATAGCACCTGACACATCAAGGTCTTAGTCTGCACATGGTGCTCCTACCTGTTACAACAGCAGAAAAAAATGTAATAATGTAGAGCAAATACAAGGAACTTGGTTGTACTTCTCTGAGAGGAAATGTTTCCAGCCGCCCGTGTGGGTAGCAGGTGCCCTGTGGCATCTTACAGCAGTGCACGACTCACTCCTCCATCCCAGGATCCCAAAAAAGCTGGAGCAATGCTGGTTATAACTGCTTGTTCTTTACGCCTTCCTCTGTCCCAGTGAGCAATTTGAAGGAGGGATCTGTGGTCTCAGTGGTGTCCCCAGGCCTGCTCTTGTAGTGGAGGGGAAAACTAACTCCTGCTGCTCAGCTGCTGTAATGGCCAAGGTGACATCCTGGCCGGGGCGTTGCTCAGCAGCTCTCAGAGCTGTGCCACTGCTCCGTGAGGCAGGAACCATCCAGTCTTCTGTCACAACCATCCACTTCTCTCAAGCCTGGAGACTTGCAGCCACCGAACCAAGTGTTTTTCCTCAAGGAACTCTTCCCGCCCCCCATCTCCCCTTGCTCACAAAAAACACGTACAATTTTTTCTTTAAGTAGTGATTTTGAGTGGAAGAGAAGAAAATGGATCTTGCACTTGGCAATAGATGTTTGCTGCATTTCCCAGACAGCTACAACCACTATGAGTTCACCAGAAAGGCACAGAGTGATGCCCATGCCTGAAACAAGTGTATAGAAGGTGCCTGTGCAAGGGCTTATTTTCTTATTTTTAACTTTGTTCCTTATGCAAAGACTGAAAAATCCAGGGTTATAATTTCAGGAAAGTAAGATGCATATTTAATGTAAAATGTCACCTTATGCTAACCAGTAATGCTTTTCTTCTGTGTAGAACCTTTAATGGGTACAAATATTGTACCCAAAACAAGTATTAGGCAAGAATTTGTCAATATGATGAAATTCAGCAAGCATTCTGTCTCCTGACCTGTCTGTGCCTCTGACAGAAGAGTTTCCTGCAGGTCAACTGCTGCAAAATGCTCTGTCTGAAGAGTTTGCTGAACTACACTTTGATCTCTACCTTCTCACACTTTTTTTTTCCTAATTTTCTTTCCAATGAACTTTACTTTTCAAGGGACTGCATCCCAGCCATAGGTATGAATTCTCTGTTCAAAATATTAAATTTACAAAAGGTTGGTCTGTCTAAATTTTCATCTGCAGTAGCTCAACACATTTAGCTGAATGCCAGGAAAGTAGAAATAGTTGGTAATTGGATTGTTTCCACTCAGGGAGACAAAAGAAAAGGTCATGTAACCTTACCTGGCTGCTTGCAGAGCTCAAGCAGCAAAATACACAGATTTAAAAAGAAATAAAAAATCCCAAGCCGCACTCAGTGTAAATAACTCACAAGAACACATCATTCAGCATGCTTATGAAATCAGTTGAGCCAAAAATTTTGATTAACCTATTTGTTTTAGAAATCACAATTGGTTTATGATTCAAGAAGGAGCTGAATTCTTTAAAATAAAATAAATTGTTCATAGGAAATCACTTGACCAGTTCTAGCAAGACAAAACCCTGTTAAGGCCTTTCACATAGTGTTCTGCCGCCTGAAAACCCATAACAGAAATGTGTTTTTCATTTTCCTAATATAATTTAATAAGGAACTTTTCATCATTAACTATTGTAATTGCATGTACTTTATGATGCCATTACATATATTTACACAAATTAAGTTATTTGATATAACTACATTATTGTTCAGGATGCATTTTTAAAATGGGCAAAATAGAAAGCAACAATGCTAAAATGACATTACAAAATGTTACAGCAAAATTCCAATGTAATATAACTGTTATTCAATCACTCTATGAGAGTATAAAAGATAATAAATCAATTTTAAAAATTAAGGTTAATCTCTATTGTTGGCTTTCACTGATGTTAATCAAAAATAATGGCACTGGAGCGACCATCTTGGAAGTCTAATAATAATACAGTGCAGGGCTGGAAAAATGGAATTCTGTTTAAATGACAGAAGAAGAAAACTGGGATATTTGAAATAGCTTCGCATAAATATCACTGTATGTTCTACTTCTTAAAATTGTCTAATATGAAAACCAGTGATTTACTTACAAAATGAACAATGATAGACCTGACCTAATAGATCTTGAGTTTGTCTTTGGATGCAGTTCATGCTGCAGCGGGGTTGTGGCAGTCCTGCTTGGCATTGCCAAACCAGGTTTCCACTGGACCTCCCAAGTGTAACAAAGGAAGCAAATGATTTAAAAAATCAAGTTGTGCCCATTTCTGTCAGCCAAGATTGCAAAAATATTTTGGATTGCATGAAATGAATGTGATTTCATAGGGATTCAGTTGGTGCAGTTAGATTCACCTGCTGCAATAAACTACAGATTTATGTTTGGATGGCAGCAAAACCCAACAAGAAACCACAAATTTGAACTTGTCGGCATTTTGCCAATTGCTTGGGCCAGGTGAAAATCTCGTTGAATTGGAGGAAATATTCTTTCAAAATCTCACCAAATCCTACCAAACAAAAACTCACTAGCGGTGGATTGAACTGGCAGTGCTGTAGCACAAGAGGGTGACATTTTAATCTCCTGTTCTATTGGGGTGAGGCAGAGTCAGCCACGAACACCAGGGAGTTGTGGTGCAGCACCCACTCACATTTTTATTTGTGAACTTTCAGAAATACATGATCTGCAGACATGCTCGAGCCTGATGAGAATATTAGTCTTCATTTGTCCAAGGTTTTTTGTGGCTGTAAAAGCTTGTTAAATGTAGAGGCAGCCCATCTGCTACGTGGGGTCTGTCATCCTGGTGAAGAATATCTCTGCAGTGCTGCCGTGGACATTGATCTTGCAATACCCGTGACTTTAGCGTTAGCTCACGGTACAGACACAGACAAAGCTGGCACAGACACTAGAAAGCTGTTCCGTTAAATATTTTTTGGGGGAAATTGCTTTTTATTACGTAATTATGATTATTAAAATTAATGTAGGCGCATGTGTTTTAACTCTGTAAGTAGTGGTTGAGGTTACTAACACCAACTGTATATTTTGAAATAATCAAGCATGCCAATTTCAAGGAAGGTAATAGGAAGTATCATCCTAAGAAAAAGTAATTTTATAATTTTGCTAGTTTTGCAGCTTTAATAGACTTTTGACTCTTATGAGGCCTAGCCTTGAGTCTCAGCAGTGTTAAGTATGTAACAAACATACTTAATTTAAATGCGTTACGTACCCCTTTGGAATTTGGACTGCATTGAGGTGACCAGGAGTATTTTCTGTCAAAAACTTTTCCAAAAATAACAAAAAAAATTTCCACCAAACTCTACATTCCACAGGAAAACAAAAATTTCAAGGTTCATAGTAAAAATGTTTCCTTTACAAAGACTTATATAGTTTCTTAAGAGACCACAGTGCATTTTGAACTTGCATGGAACAGCTTCTTCATAGTGGGGGGAATGTCCTCACCATCAGTGTGTCCTGGAAAAGACGGGAAGCATCCACAGTTGTGGAGGGTTGCTGAAATCCATGTCACAATGGCTGCATATTCTGCATATTCCCCTCTCCCCCGGGCTGGCTGAGTGGGAAGGGGATGCAGGAGGAGGGAGGTGAATGCAGAGATTGCTGCTGAGCAAGGTATAAGATCTGCCTTGGCATTTCACAGGTTCAAAGGACCATCGCAAAGCAGATTCAAATGGTGAAGCAGATTGGAAAAGGTCGCTATGGAGAAGTCTGGATGGGAAAGTGGCGTGGCGAAAAGGTAGCAGTGAAAGTGTTTTTTACTACAGAGGAGGCCAGCTGGTTCAGAGAAACAGAAATCTACCAGACTGTCCTGATGAGACATGAAAATATTCTTGGTGAGTGAAGTGAAAGAGAATTATTTGATAACGAACAGGTTTTTAAGATTAGCAATTTTGTATGTGCTGTTATCTGATGTCCTTTCCGATGTGCTTTGTTTCCTGCTGCGCTCTGCAATTAGCCACCCAGTGCTTTTCAAAGGAAAGTTGTTTCAAGGATTACTGAAACATAAATAAAAGTTAAAAAATAATGGGGCTTGGGGATTGTTACTCCAAACACAACATGTCTGTTTCAGCCACTGGTATTTCCATATCTGGGCTTTCTGAAAGTACGTTAAAGGCTAGAGGTGAGGCACAGTTGCATGGAAGTAAGATGAAAGGAATTAAATACGTTATTAAAACAAATCTACTGAAATGGATGACAGTCCAGCAGTCAGAAAAAAAACCCTTGAGAAGTATTAATTTGAAAATATCCTTTTTTTTTTTTTTTTGAAGGATTCATTGCTGCAGATATTAAAGGTACAGGATCTTGGACCCAGCTGTATCTTATCACTGACTACCATGAGAATGGCTCACTTTACGATTATCTAAAATCGACTACCTTGGACACAAAAGCCATGTTGAAACTGGCTTATTCCTCTGTGAGTGGCTTGTGCCACCTGCACACTGAGATCTTCAGTACCCAGGGCAAACCTGCTATTGCCCACCGCGACCTAAAGAGTAAGAATATCCTGGTGAAAAAGAATGGCACCTGCTGTATAGCAGATTTGGGCTTGGCTGTTAAATTTATCAGGTGAGTCAGAGGGAGGGTGCTGAGGGAAAGTTAATAAATCAGGTGCAAAAGCTGCCTTTGTTGTTGGCTGAGCGTGCCCGTGTGAGGAGCACCTACAGCGCACGTGCACCCCTTCTGGGCTCTGCTCATCTGTGTGTGAGGTTACCTGTCGGGGGGAGAATGTCATGTAAACACCTCATGCAGATGTACCAACAGCTGCTTTTTAATTATTTTAGTAGATTAGCTGCATTTGCATGAAGGTTCTGTTTCCATCACTCCGTCCTCCGTAGCTACCTCAGTATTGCTGGCACACGGTGAAAAGGCGTAGCTCTGACGGGTTGAAGTCTTGTCACTAAAGCATTCAGCTTGTCTGATCCCATGAAAATTCACTCTCAACTTAGAGAGAAAAATACTAATAATTTACACAAGTAACTAACTAGGATTTATTGAAAAGGACCGCATTTGGGCTGCCTTTTGTTTCATTTCCTACAAATCAAATTGCCGAAGAACAGATTTGATTTTTGAAATGGCTTTTAAATTTGATTTTAAAAAATGGTTGTGTGTTTAAACAACTTAGAGCAGACAAGTAGAACTTACTCACTCCTGGGATTCATAAGGAGACACTGCTCTCTGACAGCTCTGTTCAAAAGGAGCTTGAGCTCTCAGCGGTGGTCCTGGTGGTGGAGACGTGTGTTCCAAAGTCTCTGATTTTTCTGTATACAGAAATGTGTCCAGAATACATAGACTGAAGGTTTCCTTTTCGGAGGTCAGCTTTGAAACCGTGCACTCCCTGGAGTATTAAAAAAAATATAGAATTCTGTACAAATCTTGAACTGAAATTATTCAGAGTGAAAGGAAAGGCAGTTTTTATGTGTTCTTCTTACCATTCGCTTACCTACCACATTTCTTGGTGAGGCATTTCCTTTATGAGCCTGACCTTTCTTTAGGAGACAAGAAAGGAATATTTTTACTTTGAGGAACAGAAGCCTAGAAAACAACAACTTGAAAATACACTATTAAAAAGTTTCGGGGAAGAAATTCACCCTTTGCAGGTGTACTTTGCCTGGCAAATACAGAGCAGCACACTGCTTAGCTGTGAACGAAGAAGAGCTAGGAATTACCAAGTGCTGTTATAAAAGAAGGTGAAATATGGATTTTTTTACACTCCAGATGGAATTTATGTTACGTACTTGGCTTATTTTCATACTGCATCCTTCCTCAGACAGCATTTCTCAGGCAACAACAGGGAACAGAAAATAGTTGGAAGGGGTGTGCTCTGCTGAAGCTAATGATTCCAGTAAAATTCTTTGTGTTTCCATTTCATTTGAAATATTGCAAGATAGTGCAGGTTACTGGATTTATGTTACATTCTTGGAGGTGTACAGAAGTGCCACCAGCATATGTATGAGTTAGTGACTGTGTAGGTGACTGATTGTACCACAGACTCAGGTTTTCTTCATATCAGTAGGTAAAAAAAAAATATTACAGTACATGAAGAAAAGTACAGAAATAGAGTTCTTCTGTGAGCTTTTGTTGTATCCCTCATATTTAAAATATGTACATTTTGAAGGTGAGGGAAGGAAAACAGACCTTTTAAAGTAAATCATATATGCCATACAAAACTTGCATAAAACATACAAACTTCTAAAAACATCGAAAATGATGTAGCTGAATCTGAGTTAATACGAAAAACAAGAATCCACTCACATAATTAATGGGAATTTGCTTCCCACATCTTGTCTCTTCTGGTCAGTGTGTGAGGTGTGACACATTTGCTTAGATGTTTTTATGCATTTATCCCTCTGTGTCTACATATCTTGATGTGTAAAGATTGAGAGAGATCAAGCATAATGCATGCAAAAAATAATAGATTCATCTCCCTCGCAGATCTGATTTGCTATAGCTAGGAGATACTGCCCCAGCTACTTAGCATTAATTGGTAAGACTGAAGCATTAGGTGGTGGAGTATGTTAAGAAAACAGTGTTTAATGAAGATTTGATTGTTATCACTAACATTAGAGCTCGGGCTAATGCTAATGAAATCTCACAAATGTTACAGCCTCCCTGTTGAGTCTTATCTCCATTTTGGTTCTGCATTTGAATGCTTAACATAGCCTCAGGCGGGTCAGCCTTTTAAGGAGGGTTGCCTTCACACTAAGAGGCTTTTCTTGCAAGAATTGTTCCATTAAGATTATGCTTTACTTTTGACCTTGTTTGAGAGTGGATGTGGTGCGAATTTACTACTTCTTCCATCTAAATTGCTTTCTTTTCAAGTCACTTTACTGCATGTTTGATGCCCTTTTTTTCTTCATTTTCTTTTAGTGATACAAATGAGGTAGACATCCCTCCAAATACTCGTGTAGGAACAAAACGTTATATGCCTCCCGAGGTGCTGGATGAAAGCTTGAATAGAAATCACTTTCAGTCCTACATCATGGCTGATATGTACAGTTTTGGACTCATCCTTTGGGAGATAGCAAGGAGATGTGTTTCAGGA
This sequence comes from Platysteira castanea, assembly GCA_013397175.1. NCBI lineage: Eukaryota > Metazoa > Chordata > Aves > Passeriformes > Platysteira > Platysteira castanea. Next base: position 26,875 of record VYXC01000808.1, read on the forward strand.
GGTAAAGAGCTGGGGGATCACACTTAATTGTGTCAGTGAACCTCGAATCTTCCCTTACATCTTTTTCTCTGGGTGATTGTTTTTACAGTAATAAACTAATGTGGGTAAACCGTACAGGTAACTCTCTTAATATCTGTTCTCTTGTTAAAACTTATTTTAAAGCATGAGTCAGTGCCATTTCAACAGAGAGGTTTAGACTGTATTTTAAGGGCTCATTTGAAGGCAGCAGGTGCCTGCATTGAGGAAGTATGGAACTCCTTTGGGGACCTTTTCCAAAGGCATCACATTTCTGCTGGACTGGGGGTGTTCAGCTAATTTAACAGAAAGAAAACAGCGATTTCTTTGTTTAGGTAGAGTTAAATGAAAGGAGGAGGACAAACAATTTGGGGTTTGCTCTGCTACTACTTGAAATAAATAATCTGTTTACAAGACAAGTTGCAAAACACCAGAGGGAAGTGGCACTTACTACATCACTGTCATACCAGTGATGTGCTTCATTTCCCTCTTCCTGCACGTAGAGTTCAGTGTAGTGCAGAAATGATGGGTGCTATTACCTCTGTTTTGCCATGGAGAAAATTAAATGCACAGAAATTACTTGGTAGCAGTTCCGTGCCAGTTTGGTGGCAAGACTAGAGCACGCCTCTCTTGGGTCTCTGCTACCTTCACCATACTTTATGGGTCTTTAAATCTGCAGTATTGTGCTGAATGCTGACCCTAGAGGAGTTGAATATTGCCTATGAGCAGCAGGATTGCCGTGTTTAAAAGCTGATGATGTGTACTGCGATGTTGTGAGGTTAAACCTGTAATATTTTTGTCATTGTTGCTATGCACAAAGAATGGTGCCTTGCCATGTTCTGAAAAGGCACAGAAATGCCCTTTACTATATTCCAGGTCCACTGATGAGAAGGAGACCTAACTCAAGGTTAATTCTCTCAGATTACTCTGATACAGCCCCTAGGCTAATAGCTCTTGCTGTGAGAACTCACTGGAGATTGCTGGACTGGACAGCAGTGGTAGACACTGTCTCCCTTGGCAAGTAATTACATTTTTGGATTAAGATACCTGGCCAGTCTTTACACGGCAATGGTTACATTGGAACTTGACTGTGGAATAAACTTCTAGGGCAGGGAAGTCCTTTTCAGGAGAAGCACACCCAACTGTTAAACAGTATGGCCAATCTGTTATAAATTGAAGGGGGAGACGGGAGTGGAAGTTGTATTCTGCAAGTGACAGGCAACTAATTGCTTCTTTCAGGAATAGTGGAGGAATACCAGCTTCCATACCACGACCTCGTGCCCAGCGACCCCTCGTACGAGGACATGCGAGAGATTGTGTGCATCAAGAGACTGCGCCCCTCGTTTCCCAACAGGTGGAGCAGTGATGAGGTATCTATCACCCCTCTTAACATGCAGTCTGTGCTTTTAATCAGAGTTAGTGAGTGAGATTGACCCAATTCTGCATCATTCTGAGGGAGGAGATTTACCACTGGTGCTGCCACATTTGGGAATAGCAGCACATAGATGAATATTCTGCAGAGAGATGAAAGATGTAGGTGGCACGAGATTTATGAATATGAGGGAAAAGGAAAACAACCTCCCTGGGCTGCTTGAGGTCTTGTGCAACAGCCAGTGTGAGAAGATCTAACCAAAACTCACCTGCCTCATCCTCTCGCTAGCCAAATCCCTCTGAGCCTTCAGACTGGGGCTGGAAACACTGGAGGAAAGAATATCAGTTCCAGAAAGGGCTTTTGTGTGGTGGCAGTGTGTGTTTACTCTGCTACCACACGTGTCAAGGATTGGGGAGGCTCACTGAAATAGCTGATCTTGATTAACTGCTTAGGATCCTCAGTAATCCCACCTCAGGCATTCCAGCAATAAGAGGTCAATTTGTTAGTACGTAGTGCCTGTGTATTACCTAAAATGCATTACAAAAAATCTACATTAATCTGAAACATGTTGGGCTGGTCTGGGCAGTGCTGGTGGTGTTCATGCATAATACCTGTCAGGGTCTGCACTGCCCTTAGAAAAGACCTTTTTCCCCTCAGGTTTTCAGCATTGCCAACAACTGCAGTCTCCTCTTCCACTGACCCGGGTGGGACTTTCTCTCCCGCTTCTCTCCGCAGTGCCTACGGCAGATGGGGAAGCTGATGATGGAGTGCTGGGCTCACAACCCTGCCTCCCGGCTCACAGCCCTGCGCGTCAAGAAGACGCTTGCCAAAATGTCAGAGTCCCAGGACATTAAACTCTGACACTGCCAGAGGCAACTCTGGTGGAGGCTGGAAATGGACTTTGTTGTGCAGGCAGAAGTCCTGAAGATGTATCAAAAGTCTTTGCTAAGTACCTTGAATGGAGTCACGCTTAAGAGCAGCTGTGAGTTTTTGAGGAGACTATCCATTGCAAAAATCACCTGAATTTTGACATACAAGATTGAAGAGGCTTGTCTGCCCTTGTTTACACGGGGAAATACAGTTTTAGTAACTGGTTTAAGATTATGCATGTTGCTTTCCATGAAAGCCACCTATTATTTTATTATTATTATTGTTATTATTATTATTTTGATTGTTTAAAAAGATACTGCTTTAAATTTTATGAAAATAAAACTTTTGGGTTAGAAGTAAAAAAGATGTATTGTTACATTTAAAAAAAAATTAGGAGGAAACTGCTGAAAATGAAAGCAAACCAACTTTTTCATTTCCAAAATGATATTGCACTCCAGCATTAAAAAAAAAAAAAAAGGTGAGTGGGTCTGTGTAGCTCAGAGGAGCTGAAATGGAGACCATCTTAGAAGCCACCTATTTGTGGAGATAACTTTCCAAACCCTGCAAGTGCAAGCGATTCTCACAGTACAGAGATGGAGCCCAGTTAATCCCTGCCATCCCTGTTGGTGTGGGTGGCCTGATTCCTGTGGGTAGCCTGTCCCAGGGAAGGTCACACTTCCCTTAAGGTAGTTGGGAACTGTTTGAATATGGTTTGGTGTGACTTGTTTAAAGAAGCCCTCCATGTTTCCAGGAAAACTGATGGGGAGAGTACCACAGTGATAAACAACTGACCTTTTTCTTGGCTTTTTTTTTTTCCTTTCTTTTCCTCCACTGCAAAATAAAGTATTTTGCGTGCGAATGGAAACGAAGTACACATTTGAATCTGCTGGGTAATTTGAAACTGCTAGGACCCACAAACAACCACTGGGTAGGAGGAAATTCCTTGTGAGAAGGAATTATTAACTTGCTCTTTCATCTGTGTAAAAGAGAGGGGTCCATCTACAACCACAGCTAAGAAAAAAAAAAAAATCTCTGTTCCTTTTTTTAAGGGAAGTGAAAAACCTCAAAAATGGCCATTTCTGGGGTGGCAGTCATTTTTCCTTGAGTGTAAGGAGATCTGGTGCCTTGTGGCTGCAGCAGGAAGTGACAGGGAAGGAGCGTGGGGCACATGAGATGGGTGGTGAGAGCTGGGAACCGTGGCCAGCAGTGGGTATCTGCCTCCAGCTCTTCTCCTGCTGTAGCGAGAGACACCACAAACCAGACAATTGGCTCAAGCTTTATCTGCTTTACTATTTTGGGTGGCCTTCCCGCAGCCTCCACACCTCTGGCAGGCACCGCACAGTAGTGACAGGCTCAGCTGCCGGGCCGGGGCTGTGCAGCATTGTGGTTCCCAGCAAGAGGAGCTGCCAGGGGAGAAGAGCAATGGGAAATGCATTTACTGTCTTTCCCTGTTCCTCCTTCCTGGGTCTGCAGCAGTTGTAGCAATGCTAATGCTGCAGAAGGGGAAATGAGAGGTGAAATATGCCCTGGGAAGTGTTTTCTTTGGAAAGGTTCTGTTCTTCGTCAGATTACCAAAGCTGAGCTGCATGGGAGTTAGTGGTTTACCCTCTTTTACCCTTCATTTATTTTTTAAAATTTTCCTGCCTGCCTGTGTTGTTTTACTAGATGGTGTTCAGCTTAATTTTGAAATAAGTCCTTACAAATGCTGCTTTGATTATGCTAAGCCTATTTCGGAACTGAAATAATTGCCATGCAGGATTTAGCCTCAGCACTTCTGTAATGCTTCTTTTTTTTTTTTTTTTTTCCCTTTTTGGAGAAAATGGATTTATTTGTGGTAGGTAGGTGTATAATTGGGGTTTAGCTTAACAGCTCCCTGAAGGTATTTCTAGCTGGAAAAATTACCATTTTATACTTTCAAGCTAACAGAGAAAAATGCACAGGTTCAAGAGAACCAGCAAGACCTCCATGATGATAGGTGTTAAAAAGCTTAATCAGAAGGTTTTTGTTAATTACAGTGCTTTTTCTGCAGTGCAGTTTCCCTGCCTGTACCCAAATTTACCAAGATACCCTAAAAGAAAATCTCTGAGAGTTAATACACCAAATACTGATCCCAGGAAGGTTTTCCCGTCCTCAAAAAATGTTTGTAAGGCTGCGAGCAGAGTTTGCTCCTCTCCTTGGCTGCCTTGGCTTTGAGGTTTGTGGGCCAAAGTGGGGACAGCCCAGCCTCTCTTCACCTTTTTGTCATAGTGAATGGAGCCATGGGTTTCTAGTCTCGTTGCTTTCCATAAAAGCCAGCGCACCCTGCGGAACTGAGGTTTCTCAGCCCCGAAGACGCAGAGGGGACCTGCAGGTCCCGGGTCGCACAGCAGGGATGCTTCTTTCCTGCCTGTTTGGGTGTGTTTCACCTCTGCCTTCTTCAAATAGAGTT
>VYXC01000808.1:38555-144277 GCA_013397175.1 Platysteira castanea
AACCGAACCCCAAACTTACCCTATACACTGACAGTCACCTTTACAAGAGCACAACACAAGAAGAACTGAAGAAAAAAACAAGGTGAAAAGGACTGCCTCCGATAAATGTTTCTTACTCGGAAATTAAAGGTTTTCCTTGAAGTCAGTAGATATTTTATATATATTTATATAATATATATACTATTTATAGCGCTAGCGATCAACATGTAATGAAGAGATGATGTGAAGAGCAGCAAAACTGCTCCAGTACAAAGCCATAGGTGAACAACTAAAAGGAAAAGCATTTTAAAAAATAGTAATAACTGGAGGGTAGGAAGCCTGCAGCCATTTTTTTTTTTCTCTTAAAGCAGATGTGCTTACCTGACGTAAAATCTTACAGCCACTTTTAAGAGTCAGTTCTGCCAGTCTTAGTCAGAGCCAGCCCACGGGAAGCCTTTTCCCGTGAGATGTTGCTGTGGCAGCAGCGACATGGTGGAGCTGGGGTTCAGCCCCACGAGATGGCACTGTGTCCATGCAATCCAGGCAGAGGGACTGCTGCTGGGTGTTCTCCCACCAAAAATAATATCCTGAGCCGATCTGGCTGGCCTTGCTTCCCGCCCACTCTCCTTGGGGCAGCAGGATGGGGATGCTGAGTGGTGAGCAGCACCAGCCAGAGCCCTCTCCCACAGTGCACACCCTGCCACTCCCATTTCCCCTCGGAAAAAAAAGAAAAAACTGAGCAAAATTAATGCAGGACAGTGTGAGGTGAGGTGGGAGCTGCTGTTATCAGCAGTGGCAAAGAACGGGTGCAGAGCTGCTGGGATGAGCTACGGCTCTGGAGAGGAACCTTTCCCTGCTTGTCCCTGCCCTGTCAGGGCTGAGGCAGCCCAAGGGGCCGTGCTGGGACCCTGCAAAGGCCTGTGGAGCAGGTGCTGGAGAAACCATCCAGCCTGAGATTGCAGCAGGGGGCTGCGGGTGGTTCTGAGCAGTCGGGGTGGAAGAAGAGCAGCTTCACCACCGGGTGACAGTCATGCTGCTGCCCTAGTCATGTTCAGTGATGAAGGGTTATGTTCTTGACCTCCAGCCACCTCTGTGGATGCTCCTCTTAATCAGAGCATGCATTTTTCCTCTCAATAAATCCCCTTTACTGTGATGCTGGGAAAGGAAAATGCCCCCGGAAACAGAGAAAGTTGTTCATCTGCCTCTTGCAGAAGGCGTCAGAACACGGGTCAGAGAGCTGGCCAAAGGAACATCAACTCACAGCAATACAGATAACTATGAGACACTTTGTGGCCTGATCCTAGTGAGAAGGGTGCACGTGCTGCCCACCTAGAAAAAGCTGAGAGCTGGGGAGTACCAGTGAGCCTGGGGATCAGCCAACACAGACTGAGCCGAAAAGTCCAAAGGGTCGAAGGACAGTTCAGCTCCTGCACCCACCTTGGAAGGGGAGTCATGCAGGAGGGACACATGGGAAAGGTGAAGAAGTGAAGAAGCACAAACTGAATACAACTGGTTACACCCAAAGGTGGGACAGGAGGGGAAGAAGCTGAGACCTATCTTTAAGAGCCATTTTAGCGCACTAAGGTGAGTAAAAGATGTGGAGAAGGGACAGAGCTGGACGCTCTAGTCCAAGCCTCCTGATGCTGAAAGCAAAATTTCCATTAGCATTGCAGTAGGCTGCATCTGATGCCCAAGGTGAAAAAGAAGATGGTGGTTGTTGAAAGGATGCCCACGGCATCTCCACATTAAGAGAAGGTGAGGCTTATACAAACAAAACTCACACAGATGCTGAAAGTTACAGTGAATATCCTCTGGTCTCCAGTTTTTACTGAAATGCTGCTTTGCAAATTGCCTGGTTACCTCTTACAAGGAAGGGAACTGTTTGTGCTCGCTGCCCAGCAGTCAATCAAAATCTTACTCACTGGTCAGGGAGCTAAGAAATTATAAGCAAAAAGTGCCAAACCTATGGAAATGTCAAACTGAAAAAAAAGGTCAGATGAAATTTTCTTCTCATTTTGACCAATGACATTTTCAAAATTACCTTCAAAGGCGCAATCTGGAGAGCCTTGGGGAAAGCAAAACCAAAACCACAAAAGAGAACAAGCTAACTTCAGTCTCAGGAAGCATATGGAATGGTAATGCATACGTGGGCAGGGGCACGCATGTGTGCACAACAGCAATAACCAGGGCCAGGCTGGAAACCTGGAGTGGATGAGTTGGGGCAGAAAGCCTTTCTGTGTCAGGCGTAGAGGACAGCCAAGTCTGGTGATAAAACTACGGCAATCCTATGCACTGCCATGTAGCAAAGAGAATCTTCACTGAGCAGAACAAAACACGCCTGCAGTGACAACCATTTTTGGTTTGATCCTTTTGCAAAGTTCCCACCTCGCCTGTTTTGTGGTAGCCAAGAGGGACGAGGCTGTAGAGGGACAAGTGTTCCCTCGCCAGCCATCAAGGACTCCAAACATTACTGGAGGTGGTGGGCTTCAGTGAGACCTGCAGCTCTGTGGGAACTAACAGGAGCTGCTGGCTCTTACAACGCTACAAAACAAAGCAAAACCTATGGAGGCCCACCTTGGATGCACAAATCAGGTGGTGGATGTCCGTGCCTCCACGTGCTTGCATCTCTGGTCACTAACCAGTGGTCTTTGTGTGTTTGGGCTGGGAGGCCGTCTCTGGTTCACAGCCACCTCAGGACAGCACTGCTTCTTGGAGCAACCTGGAGGCACCAGGGTGGTGCAAAACACGCCAGGGTCAGACACTTGGTGGGTGAAGATCAGGGGAGTGTCACCAGTTCGTGCTGCCCTGGCTCTGGGCGTGGAGCACAGCAGTGCTAACACGAGGTGAGCAGCCTGTGGGGGCTGACAGAGGACTTTGGAGGAGGAGTGTGATGACAAAGGGAAGGACAGACACCATAGAGAGGGACAGGTCCTAAAAGACCTTCAGGGAAGGGACAACAGGTTCCATAAAAACAGAAATTATCCATTCTGCTGCTGACAAAATTAGAAATAAAGTAATAATGGTAATAATAATAGTCATTATAATCCTTGCACTAGATACTAATCAGTAAATAACTATCATAGCAACTTCTCTTTTTTTTTTTTTCTGGGTTTCTCTCCCTCCCCTCCAACCACTCTGAGTTGCATATCTGGCCCCTCATACAGCAAAGGGGTGGAAAGAGTGTGAATTGAAAATTAACTCAGATCCTTCATTCCCCACTATCTTAGAGCTATTCTCCACACAGGCTCAGTGGGACTGTCTTGGGGAAGGAAGGGAATGTTTTGTGTGTTCCTGCTTATCAGCCAGAGTACCTGCTTTCCAGATGCACATCCTGATTTTCTTGGTTTGTTTTTTTTTACAAGTAGGTCTAGGAAACAGAACAATGACAGGAGGATCATTGCAAGACAACCAATGTGTGAATTGTATCCAAAATCTGAATTCACCAGAAACCAATAAGCTGAAATAGCCACAACCAACTGTCCATAGCCTTGTCTAGAATGGCTTTAAACAAAAAATATAAAGAGCCATGGACAGTCTCCTTACCCCTGTCCAGAATTTGATGTAAACAACATCCATAGAAACTGGGATTGTTAAGAAAGTTTATCCATATATCTGGATAGCAATAAAAAGCGTTTCCTAGGAAACTGTAAAAACCTGTACCAAGCAGTGTACAGCCAAGCCGAGAGGAACATTAGGTTGATTTATATTTCCAAGGTACAACTTTGCATGATCTCTTTCTGATCCTGTGATAATGTACAAGGAGAGCACGTGTGAAGGTCAGGGCTGGTTTTTTTGTTTGTTTGCTCGCTTTCTTCTCTGAAATGTCTCTTGTGTAACTCGTTGGTCTGGGTTTTCATTTCAATTCTCGTTTGCAATAACAGGGCATTACCGCTCCCTGCGTCTGTCCTTCCTGGTCATGCCAAGGCTGCATTAGTAATTTCCTTCTGCTGCCAAAGAAACAACCGTTTCGTGTCTTCCCATTTCTTCAAGAACTGCTGCCAGCATGCTCAGGTTGCCATCAGGGAAATTCTGGGCTTCCCAGAGATCCAGGATCACCCCGGTGGGACTTGATTTCGTAGCAAAATAATTTAAGTACCTGCAATGAGCCAAAAGGAAACTCGTTTTTTTGGAGCTGCATGGAAACTACCTGAATTCATATGATTTCAACCCATCCCTGCTGCTGGTGCTGCCAAGGTGTCAGGCTGTGCAGTTAGCCTGACCAGTCCGCTTTCAGTGGGACTTCCATCAGGATGTTTTTGGACATACCCCCCTCCCTATGAGCTCCCCTGCCTGACCACGTTTGGGCAACCCTGCTCACCTGTCCAGTTTCAGCTTGTGGGCCAGCATCCGCCAGTCATGGCCTCTGGTCTGGGGAGCATCCAGGCTGCTGCACAGCTTCTGCCTTATCGGGAGCGGGATGCTGAACGCGCTGGGCCCTACGATGGTGGTGATGGTGCCCGCTGAGTCCACGGGAGGATAATCGATGCCAGTAGGTTCCTGAGATTGGAAAGGCAGAAAAAAAGCCTGAACAACCCATCAGTTTTGTTACCGAGTGAAGAGACAACTGTAGATCTACATCCTCTGAGACTCAGTGCTTTTACTGGCAGCCCTCTGCTAATCTAGTATAATAAACATGCTGGTCCTCTGGAAAACAGAAATATTTATATTCAGCTTTGGGTAGACAAAAGATTTTTTTTCCCCTCCTTTTTTTTTTGAGGGTGAATTTTACTATAGCTGGACAAAAAGGCCAGCTTAATTAATCACTTACTGGAAATAATGAAAGATCAGGCACTTAGACACATTTCAGAGCAAGTTGCTGCTACTAGAGTAGAACTGGGCTTTCTAGGCAGGCTGACAAGACCCCCTTCCCACATCTTCCCAAGCCCTCAGTGTCCCACTGAGCCAGCACCAGGCTCACACCACTGACATCCCCTGGCAATGCCCAAGCTCTGTGAAGCCTCTGATGCTGTGCAGACAAAAGACAGACAGTCAATACCACCCCAGGCACAAGCTGATCCCTCATCTTTATGCAGCTTTGACTCTAGAAATAGATGGAGAGCATGTGCTCAGGGCAGGGCGTGGGGGAGGTGGGGGGCAGTCGTCACCACCTCTCCCCAGGACACATGCTGTGTTCAGAGGCAGTGTGGCAGCAAGCATTTCAAGGGAGAAGTCATATCCAAAGCCAGCTTGCCCCCTGCAGGTGTGGTGTTGATGCTCCTTGATGTGGTCCTCCCATCTGGAGGGGTCCCCATGACACCGCTGCTAACACCACAGGGAATAACAGCGGCTGTCTCTTCTGGGCAAGGATTTTGTCTTCTCAATGGCCTGGGTGGATTTAGTGCCCACAGGCTTGGTAGCTGGTAGGACAATGGTAGCTGGTCATTTCGGATGGTTGGGTTTGTTTAGGAACAGCGAGGTCCTGCAGGGCCCATGATGGAAAAAGCAGCAAACACGGCTGGTTCTGCCCTCATGCTTCTCAGTCTACTTCTCAATTTGGTCTTATTTTCTAGCAGAAATGGGGGAGCTGCTTCTCCTCCCCCTCTGCCAGATCACAGCCCCAGGCAGCCAGAAACACTCATGCTAAAGACTTGTCCTTAAATGTCGATTTGTTTTCTCCTCTGTGAACTGTCTTGTTGCTTCGTGTCAAACTGGCTGTTGGGAAGGAGCTGTAATACCTGAAACTGCCTTAATGGCAGGCAGCTCCTGGCTTAAGCTGCCATCGCAAACCCTCAAGGATTTTGCTGGAGATGCTTACAGTCCTGTGTGGTCTCTGGTTTACACCCCAAAAACGTACTCCGAGATGGAAAGGGGAAGGCCAGTGTCCATGAGCAGTGCACAGAATTAAACCTTTTTCCTCCACTCTTTTATCTGCACCAATTAATTCTCTTCCACTGTATAATATAAATTTTTTTGGCTTTTTTTTTCCTAAGACATGGCATTTGAGGCTATCAGCGAAATTTCTAACCAAGGAAGATTTGTGCCACATTGTAATGTCCTCAGTTAACATGTTGAATGTGGCATCACAGACTGCCTGCCCCAATCCCACTGCCCCACTGCTGCTGGGCAGCAGGAACTGCCCAGGAGCCAGGAAAATGACGTGGCTGACACTGGTGCTGCCTGCAGCCTCACCCTCACTGAGAGCTCGGAAGCAGCAGTAGGGTGGTGACAGTGGCCTTGCAGACAGAGAACCTTTTCTTTGTATTCTGGGCCAAAGCACACAGGTGCTGCCCTGGCTCTCAAGGTGGCCTGCAGCCCCAGAGGCTTCAGGATTGCTGCAGAAGGGGCCCAGGTATCTGTGGCATTACCCTGCGGCTCTTTTGTGTGAGTATCAAGAGGGCAAGATAAAAAGAGGGCTTCAAAAATGAATCATGGGAGACCTTTATCACAATTTTCCTCCTGCTTTGCAAATGTGCGTGCTTTGGCACTCACTGCATTTGTATTTTTGAAGTCCCAGAGGTAGACACTGTATAAAGCCAGTATAAGACAGTTTAATCTGCAGAAGTTTTACATCCTTTGCAGGGGACTAAAAAGAAAGCCCATCAAGGGAGGATGCAGGAAACTGTGTTACTAAATTTTTATCACAGTGTGACAGAGGCAGAGAGGCAGATCCAGCAATAAAGAAAGATGCCAGCACAGTCCTGCAATGCCTAACCACTAGCCAGATACCACTAGCCTAACCTCAGAAGAAAATGTGAGATTTTCACAGCTACACTTTCCTGATGCCTGGTCTGATGTCTATTGTGCTTCTAGAGGCATGCATCAGTTTCCAAGGTGCAGTTATTACCCTTTCAGGTGACTTATCATCAAACCTCTGAGTTACAGGATTTTTTCTTGCTGACCCTATATTCTAGCTCTTAGCAACCCAAGGTCCTCCTGTTCCTTGCTGGAGTTTGAGAATATCCCAAAGTGTCAACAACAAGGGGCAATTTTGCAGGAGGCAGTCTTGATCACAGTGGTATTATTCAGTCCCTCTATTCATCCTTGATGGATAGGATCACAGCACAATGCAAGAATATTATCCTGGTCCCTCTGAATCTATTACCAGGCCCTATTACACACAACCAGCTGAAGATGATTATAGTGTATACTTGCATTTCATTAAAGTTACTTTCAGTTCTTTCTCTTCTCTGTGAGGTTAAATTAGTGATTACCTCAATGCAGCACTTATTACAATAATTGTTTATGATGCTTGTTTTACCATCTGTCCTTAATGCTGTGTAGTCCCCAGACGAATCTGTAACTTTACACCCACTAAACAAGCAGATGTTTTAGGTAATGGTGCTCACTGTCAGAGCCCTACAGCACAAGAAAATTTTGCCTCTGCTCTCGCAGCCCTTCCCCAAGCCAGCCAGCAGTAATTGCTGCCCAAGAGTCTGCTCCTTGTAGCTTCCAAGGGTTCCAGGGATGAAATCCACCAGCACGTTCACTGGGGTCAATGCCACTTCACACCTGAATGTGTTGCTCCATCTCAGCCCCAAGCCTGACTGCCCCAAGGAGCAAAAATTCTTCAGGTGCTACACAGCATTGGCAAAGATGTTCCCAAACTTATGGTAGTATTTCTTCTGGAAAATGTCAGACATCAAAAGAAAAATTGCTGAAGACAATAGTCAGGATTTGTAGCAATAGTAAAACATGAGGAGAAAAGTTCACTGCAACGAGACCATCTGATATTCCCTTTTGCACTATTTTGTGGGATCAGAGGGGAGTGGCTCATGGAACACACAGCACTGACATGTTCCTATTCTCTTTTTGCCCTCTCCAGGGAACTGTCAGGCATGATGAGTCTCGTGGCCTGCCAAGGAAACAGGACCATGAGAGCTTCATGAGATGCGTTAGGGAGTGGTAGGCAAAGAGCTCCTCCACATAGACACAGAAAGGCAGCACTAGTAGGGGGATCAAAACTGCTCTCCTCCCTCCCTTGAAGGAGAGATGCTTCCTTCCAGATGAGAGAAACTAAGGAAAAATGCAACTGGAGATACAAAGCAATGACTTAATCCATTCTTTAGGTCCATACCAGCAGTCAGGAGGAAACTGGGAAGCACTAAAAAGGTAGCAACGGGAAAGGTTATACCTCCTTGGCCCTCCCATGTTCCCGCAGTTGGATAGAAAAGTACACAAACATCATTTACCTCTGAGACAGAACAGTTGAGCTGGAAGATCTGTCCTTCTCCTTCGACCTGCCTCACACAGAGCTTGCACACCAGCTCCTGGGTATTCAGACTGAACCTTTCCAGTGTGAAGGTGCAGTGCAGGTTCCTCTGACATCCACTCCAGATGTGGTAAAAGGGAATCTCCTGCAGGAGGAAAGCAAAAAAGTATAGTCAGGGAGGGATGTGGGACCAAGGCATGGATGCTATATGACCAGAGACTGCAGGCTCCATGCTAAATGTGACTGCAAATGTTCCAGGGAAAAAAAAATGTCCATGGAGCTATGGCCTGACTCCTGGTGTTTTTAAAACACACCTGTGTGTGACACTATTTCTTTAAGCCTCACTGCTAGCATGCAATGTGAATGTTTTGTTATTCTCACCTGGTATTTAGCCAGGAGTTTGCTCTTCCAAAGAGAATGGGCAATGTCATGAATGGAGAGACGGAGGTTGTGGGTGCTTCCCTTAAAATGCAAAGCTTTGGGCTCCTCCAAAAGCTGCCCGCCCATCTGCTGCTCAAGCTGGAGAACCTCCTGCAGTATTGGGATAAAAAGAAGAAAGTGGTCAGGTTTCATCAAGACAGCACACTGCTCTTCTGAGTCCCCAAGACCGTCTGCCGTAGATGCTGTAACTTGTGTAACACAGACTAAAAAAATACACAGGCATTGCACAGATTTGTGTGTCCCTGTGAACTGGAACCGCATTAGTGGATCTGATTATAACCCCCTCACCTCCTTCATCCAGCAGCAGCCCAGCAGGGATGCAGGCACCTCTCCTCTGGGAGACACAGCGTTCTCTCACATGTCCTATAAGCAGAAGCTCAATTCTATGCTAATAAATGGAATGTGAAGACTTTGCCTGCAGTCACTGTTTGAGCACAAAAATAGATCCATCTTCTCCACTGCTCATCAAACAACATCTAATGGTAGCTTTACTATCTTGTTTTTGGAAACTCTAATTCGTGTAGGTCCTGCTGACATGGGACCTGTGCATAGCACTGGCCTTTCAGCTTGTGGCCTCCTGACGAAGTGCCCCGTGACAGAGCAGCACAGGAGGTGACAGATACCTGCAGTGACACTGTCCAGCAGGATGCCACGGGAACAGTGCAAGGCACTGTGATGGAGCACTTGGTGTATATGAATACACAGGTCCAGGGCTACTGAAATATTGCTCATGTGATTAAAAGCTAGCAAGCCAAGAGTCTGGTCATTTTATGAAGCTAACTATAAGATTGTAATTAATAAGACCGCAGTGGAATGTTGCCTACAAACAGCCTAATTGTAGACCACGTGGAAGAAGCAAGTACAAAGGCACCTCCATGAGCCCCATGAGAAACCAACACAGCCAATCTCAGTCACATTTAATTAAAAGAGTCAACCAACCAGTCTCATGTGGCCAAAGAAAATCACACACAGTGGGGATGCTCAAGGAATACAGGGGCACACAAACGGGGATACGGCCTCAGGCCAACTAAAGGAGCCCCCATGTCAGCTTAGCTACTCCTGACCACTTTAAGGAAGATAGTAAGCATATGATAAAAGCATTTGGCAGATCCTGAAGCTGAAACGATGTTCCTTTATTGGCCATTAGAGGAAAAGAAACAAAATCAAGAAACCCTTCAGATTAAGGTTATGCCAATGAATCAGTTCCAGCTTCTTTCCAGTGCCACCTAATTACTTCATCAAGATGTCTAAAGAGCAATCGATAGTAATTATCTGATTACTATAGATCTTCATTATGTTCCAATTACCTCCCTGGAAGGTCCAGAAGATGACTTGTGGAACTGTGTGAGCTAATTGCAGATGCCAGCTCTCAGGCATACGGGGCGTAGGCACCAAGAAACTGCTCCTGCCTGTGCTGCACCAGCTCTGGGAGCTGCACCAGTGTGGGGAAAACTGCAGCGTGATACTGCACCATCCAACCCACCAGATCCGGGTGTCTGGTTTCAACATCCCACTTCTGGTAGCCACCCTGCGCCACTGTAGCCCTCCCACATGCTCTAACTGGGAAGCAGCCCGTGCTTCTTCCATGCCTCTTAGCTAATTAATTCAGAATTAATTTGGAGCCATGACTTGCACAGCCCTTCAAACACCCTGGCTGGTTCCTGCCATATAGCATTCTTTCAGAGCAGTGCTTATTCTGCTGGCTGGCACCTCTGTGTCCTCCTGAGCCAACACCTGAGCTGCATATTGCTTGTCCCATGCTGAGGTGGCTGTGGCCACCCTGCCCATCGTCTCTCATAACCCTGTGAGGCAGGAGTCATTTCCTAGGAGAGGGAGCTGTGTAAGGCATCACTCCATCACCCATGTCACCAGAACAGCCGCAGCCTGGGCCCCCTCATTAAAGGGGCACAAGCAAACAATGGTGTTCAGTCTAAGCTGTGCCTTTCTTCAGTAAAAGGCAAAATAAGCATTAAAAAGCAGAGTGAAGATCACAAGCCTATTGTGCCCATTTTTGGGTGGTTTTTTTTGAAGAGAGTTACTGTGCAGCACGAGACAGGTTGGGGGCTGTCACCCTGATACAGCCTGAAGCCCTTCACATGCCCCCAGTGTGGGAGGCAGCTGTTTCCATGTGTCTGGCTCCTCAGCCCCTGCCACGCTGCCACACACAGGTCACATACCTCAGTCTCAAAGCCACACGTCAATAAAAAGAGCAAAGCAGCTGGATTTCTTTATCGCTATCATATTATTACTTTTTTCTTTTCTTTTTTTTTTGTTTTAACCTTGGGCATCCCCTTCAAAGTGCAAAAATTAGCCTTATATAAAGACGCCAATGCTCAAGGTCACAACTCTCCTCATCCTTGCCCAAAAAGCATTTTTGTAAGCATCCCATCCAGGTGGCTTGGGACCCTGTGGGGCAGAGGATGCTGCATGTGTAACCAGCACCAAGCCCACGCTGCTCCACGGCCACCAGGAACCTCACTAAGCTGCTCCCACATTAACTGAGCCCTTATTGATGGCAAATCATTGCACTTTCCTACTGTACTGCGGCTGCCGGCAGCTCAGCTGCGAGTGCTTACTCTGCATGATGAGAGGGAAAAGTCTGCTGGATAAACACCGCACTGTGTTTTATACTGCAGCTACTTGTCTTCCTTTGGTGGCTGTTAAAACACATTCAGCATATGGCACACTCATTCCTAGTTGTAAATAATAACAGAATGCATTTGGTTGTCTATTAAAAGATGCACACAATCCCCTACAAAGGCTCTTCCAAAGCTCAGACAACGCAATATGGGAATTTTGCTCTTCCCTACCCTTGCTGTGCTTTGCCCAGAGCAGCCAGCCTCAAGACACCGAGACATGGCAGCTGGTGCTTCACATGCTGCTTACAACTTTTCTTTCCTCTCCGAAATACTTCTAACCTCAGGATCTGCTGGCCCAGCCCTGTCTGCAAGCCTTGTCCACACACCCAGTGGTAATTGCCCGGTGAATGCCTTCCCTTTGGCAACAGGGCAGTGCCAATGATGTCCTCCCAGCACAGCAGGGGCTGCTGCAGTACCAGCTGCTGTGAAAGCATGTGCCAAACACCCCAGCCTTTTTTTCTTTTTTCTAAATAGTCACAGGATGACTCTACACAACACTGTCACACAGGGATGTTTAGTGCACACTGGTTTGGATGTACCAGTTCATATGCGCCTGCTTATACGCACTAGTCCATAGTCAGCCCTTCCATCTACACCTATTTTACTCATCTACAGCTGGGTTACCAGGCTTCTTTTTCCTCAATCTTCTCCTTCCCCAGACCTCACACTTCCAAAAAAGTGCAACTCATGCATTTTTAAGAGTCTGTGGCCAGCAAGTACGTGCGCTTGTCCTCCTGCAAACCACCAGCTAGCTGGGTCGTAAACCCCATGAGTGCTCCTCCAGTCTTGGGGTAGATATGCCAAAGAAAAAGAAAATTAAAATGCATGAACTTGACATAAAAAAAGCAGTAGGTACTGAGTGGGATGATGGCCTCCTGACTTTGCTCACCTTTCCTCACTAAATTGCAATCTCGCTTTGGGGTCTAACTGCAGCACGATCCCAAGGACTGACCTGTTACCCTCCAAAATTTTGGCTGCAGCTTCTCAGGTGAAGGATGGTCCCCCCATGTGGCTCTGTGCCTCTCCTGATCCCTTCTGCTGTCGCACTGAATTGGATTAACTTTACCACACAACTCTCCCTACAGTCTACTAGAAACAGACCAACAGCTCCTGAGTAATACCTAATTAGATTCCTCAGCTCTGACTGCATTAGCTGGCTGGCCAAGGCCCCTCCGACTCACTTATTATTACCTCAGGCCTTGTCAAACCCATGGAAAATTGCATTATGCAGCACAGGCATAAAACCATCAGGACCTTTGAAACTTGATTGCTAAGAAAGATCCTTTTCACCTTTTTTTTTTTTTTTTTTTAATAGGAAAAACAAAAGGAAAGTCAGAGCAGGGAAAATAATTGTTTCTGAAAGGCTGGTAACACCAGTGCAGTGACAAAGGCCAGACTCCCAGAGGACAAAACCATGCTTAAGTCATCATGTGCCTGCTTCAACCCTTATACTTTGTTGCCCTTCTTACACATAGAAGAGTATCTCCTCAGCCAAGCCCAGGCAGGCAAACCTCGATATCAGACAGTATCAGAGAGGACAACCAAGCGTGCAGTTCTCAGTGATGGAAGTCACTGTTCTGAAAAACGCAAACATCTCCCAGCCAGTGTATGTGGGTTTAAATCCCAGTAATTCCCACGCAGACCCGGGGAAACAAAAGCGTGTACAGCAGCGGGATGACTCTGCTTAGTCAGGCTTTGAAATCACTTTGCCACAAAGAGGCATTTGTGAAGTTGCACGAACTACAACTAAGGGAAAAATCCCACCTTTTAATAAACTCTGTTGTGCAGTTGGAGCTGCATATTTCATGAATGCATCTATTATAGATATCATCTGTATAAATACAGGTGTTTATAAAGAGAAACAACAAGTCTGGCTACCTCTCTTTTCATCTGTATGTAGTGAGTGTGTGGTTGTGTGCATGCCAGAATTACACAGGGAGAGTAAGGTTATCCGGTTAGGGATAACAGCAGCTTTGGTTTATTCCAGTTGCGAATTCCCAACACAAAAAGCTGCATGCAAAGAGGTGTAATAAAGCAGTATGAAAGCAGGCAGTGATTAACGGGCCAGAAGCTTCTTTTATCATTATCAACTATTTACAAAGAAGCATTTATATGTTTCTCCATCTCTGGGGAGCTGGCACTTAGCATTAAAAATACATGAATAACGAATGAAGCCCCATGTACCTTATGGCCTTTTAATAATGCAAAAACCTTAGGATTCAGGATATGATACAGGTAAACAAAGGAAAAAAGACTGGTGGGTGGAAAATAGTGTGAGATCCCTATGCAAAGGACGATTTATAGTGTGTGGGGGTTAAACTGCAGAACAGCAGCTTGCTGTCAAGCTCTTCTTCCAATCAGAAAAATAACTCAGGGAGCATGAATACATGGAGCAGAGGGTCTAGTCACTGCTATGACTGCAATCCTGTGACAGCTGGGAGGGAGAGGGAGAGCAAGCAAGAGATCAAGAACCACCTTAAGAGCATCCTGCGTGTCATCGAGGCAGTAGACCCGGATGCTGTACTCCAGCGAAGAGCAGGACAGCGGCCCAAAGATGGCCAGTTTGAGACGCTTGGCTGCTGCCTTGGTGATTGACTGTCCCACCAAGGCATAGGTGCTGAGGGTTTCTGTCAGGATATGGCAGGCCTCTGGGTCCAGCTGGATATAGCACGGGGTGGTGAAGTTTTCCTCTCCGACCACCACCACATCCTAAGAGAGAAAGAGGCCAAGTTACAGCATGTGACCCCTCAGAGCTGCTCTCCTTTCAGGCAGCAATGCCCATTTTTAAGCCTGGATGATGGAAAAAGTCCTTGCTGTTTGCCCCTTAGATTAATCAAGAGGTGTAAATCCTGCTTCCAGCTTTTCTCCTGTGTAGGCACAGGGAGCAGATTTCTCTGGGGTGCTGATGGCACTGCTGGAGGTCAAAAGCTCTCCATCCTCACTCCTGCTTTTAAAGCCCTGGGCAGAGTTAGACAAATAATGAAAATATCACCAAGATTTTATTGAAAGAGATATTGCAGAACTAATCATTTGGTGACCATGATTTAGCATCAGTAGTCTCAGGCACGCAGAATAAATAACTGCCCTTCACTTCCTAAGCATGACAATAAGGAGTTATGAAAACTCAAGGAAGGGAAGTAATCTCTGCGATGGCCAAATACCACATCTACATGAAATATCACCTGCTGCTTTCTCAGAATAATCCTCCGTGACGAGACTACAGGGTGAAGAAAAAAAAAATGCATACTGCCTGAATGCAGGTGACCTCCCCACCCTGGGCGTACAGGAAAACTGCTCCCCTGCCAATTTCTCCATTCAACCCTGCGTGTAATACCCTGCACGCAACACAAGGTGCTCTGAATGGCTTTGAGAGGGAGCAGAAGCGAAACGTCAGCAGCGAGTGACAGCCACCTCTTGCGAAGCCACTACGTGCCACACGATGCTCAGCACAACTTGCCCACTTCATCCCTGCTGCCGGCAGCTCTGCAGCACAATGTACACACCTGGCAGCTGAGAAGAGTGGGCTCAGCTGGCATTAGGCATTAAGCTTGGCTCCCTTAGTCTCAGGAAATGCAAGCCTGCCACGTTTGCAGTGGTGGCATAATCTTTTTGGAAGGTAAGGTGCTGCAGCACAGGCTCCACCTCCTCCGTGGCCATGCCAGCAGGAGGCTCTGGCTCTGGCAGGAGGTGCTGCCCCGAGTGATGCTGCAGGGGTGTGCAGGAATGTGAGTGCACACGTGTGTGTGAGGCTCAGCTTGAAGGAGCTGCTCCAGAAGTGACAGGAGGAAGAGGGTTGCTGTGTGATGGCAACCCCAACCCCATGGATGCTGCGCACACACCAGGGTGTGTGCAGGGCTGGCAGAACAACCTCTGTCAAGGGCAGAAGGAGGATGGGGCGAAATGAAGAGGTGCCAGTAACACACGGACACAAATAAGGAACACAGGTGTGGTGCCAAGAGTCGGGCTGTGGGGTGCAGATTAGCTGGCGAGACAGAGCTGTGCTTGCTGCACGCTCCCTCCCAGCAGGAGCAAGAGCTGGTGCCACAGGCAGGAGGACAAACACAAGAGGCTTTTGAAGACAAAGCTGGACATGGCACTCTTGCTGCTGTCAGCCCAGCTGCCTTCAGAAGCCACCCTGACCTTATTAAACTTGCCAGTAGGAGAAAGTGCCCTTGCCAAATGTGTGATGAGACCAAACTGGTGGCAGCAGGGGCCTAGGAGCACAGGGCTGAAGAGGAGGGCTCTGTCAGGATGGCCCAGCCTTGCTGAAAGCATCATTTTTTGCTCCAGTTACAGTGAGAAGATCCTTTTGCCACACTGCCTTGGGACATTCTCCTGCTATACTACTGGCAAGGAACCACCTCAGGCCCCCACCATGGAAAACTCCTAGTACTAGGAGGTGCCAAAGTGCCACAAGGACAGATCTCTGCATGGGTACTGGGCAGCCTAGACATCTAGTGTGGAAGGGCACTCCTGCCTGCCTGTAGCAGCTGTGTGTCTCACATGGAAACCCTGAAATACAGGCATCCAGGTTCAGAAAGGCAAGGAAGGGACCAGCAGAGAGCCCTGCATGCAGTCAGCACACAGGCTGGAGCTCTGAGCCTCACCTCCCACGGTCCCTGGGCAGCCTGGTGCTTCAGCTGGATCTGCCAGTCCTCTGTGTTTGGCTCGGCGCAGTGGTGCATGGTTAAAATGACGGGCCGGGTCAGCAGGGCTCCTGGGGGGCCACAGCTCACCACCGGTGTCAGCAGGGTTTGGCTGTCTTCTACAGGTGGCCTGACGAGGAGACAGAAAGATAGACCCATTAAGTGAGTTGAGAAAGATAAAAACGTTCATTCAGGTGTGTGAAAATAAAAAATCCTTCTCTTAAAATAAAAAAGATTGTGCAAGCAAAATAGGTGTGTTTTGTTTTTCCTTTATTTTTTCCAAATCCGTATTTATTTCCTTTTTTTGTTTGCTTTTGTGCCAAATATCACTTATGTGTCAAAATGCAGGTTTAGGTGTCAGCAAATTATAGGCCACATTTGCTGAGCGCCCTCCACGCTGAAGGATCCTTGCAGATGGTATGCAGAGGCTTCATTTCACCCACAGCCAAAATGCAGTCTCTGCTGCATTTGGCAGTTGTTCAGTAACACACGAAAATGAATGGTGGCTCTTGTAGGCACCACTTGTGAGAATTATTTGCTGTCAGGACAGAGAAAACTGAAGAGGAGAGGGAGACACTGAACTAATAAGCATGTAGCATGGCTGAAAATGGTACACGGAATATCTGAGATGTGCATTTTGAGTTCTGAGTCATCACCAAACCCACTGGTACTCCATTTTATTTAAAAGGCATTCAGACCCACTAGAATGGCTATTGCAGATACACCTGTAGGGAGCAAGTGTCACTGGAGGTGAGGGAGAAAGGATGAAGGGACGGTAAGGAATAGTGCAAGGGTAAATCACACTTGCAAAGCTCAAGATTTCTAGTGATTACCCCGAGCTGTTCAGCTAAAAACACAGATTTTATCCAGTGTGCTTGCTGCTACTCACTAGGAATGGGTGTTACGGGAAATCATATGAATACTTAGGATACACAACATACACTGAAGTTTGAAAATGATAGTGTGTGCATGTGTGTGCGTGCACGTGTGTGCAAGTGCAAACCATCCCAGACCAACCGCTGAGGAGCTTAAAACAAGAGGAAGCATGAGTGACTTTAACTATCCTGACATCTGGTGTATGATAAATACGGCTGAATGTGCCTCATCAACTGTCTCCCTAAATAATAGAGGACAAATTCATGATCCACCAACCAGCAAGTGGGAGATTAAAAGAGTTCAATGTGATCTGCAGTTAAAATCTCATCTGCCCACAGGACCTCACATGCTCTGCTCTGGCTAAGGGTTCAGTCCTGTGCTGCATTTACAAATACATGTATTCTGCATCAGTCTTAGTGAAATTAGTTGACACAACATTGCTGTTTTTTTCTGCAAGTCTTTGCCTTTACCAAGAGAAAAAAAAAAAAAAAGCTGTGATCACAGAATCATAGAATATCCTGAGTTGGAAGTGACCCACAAGGATCATTGAGTCCAGCTCCTGGCCCTGCACAGAATTATCCCTAAGAGTCACACTATGTGCCCAAGAGCCTTGTCCACACACTTCCCGAACTCGCCCAGGCTGGTGCTGTGACCACTTCCATGGGGATCCCATTCCAGCGCCCAGCATCCTTTAGGTGAAGAACCTTTTCCTGATATCCAACCTAAACCTCCCCTGGCTCAACTTCAGGCCATTCCCTCAGGTCCTGTCACTGGTCACCGCAGAGAAGAGATCAGTGCCTGCCCCTCCTCTTCCCCTCATGAGGAAGTTGTAACTGCACTGAGGTCTCCCCTCAGTCTCCTCTTCTCCAGGCTGAACAGACCAAGTCACCTCAGCCACTCCTCACATGGCTTCCCCTCAAGATCCCTCACCATCTTTACTGCCCTCCTTTGGATGTTCTCTAATAGTTTTATATATTTCTTATATTGTGGTGGCCAAAAATGCACACAATATTCAAGGTGAGGCCACATCAATGCAGAGCAGAGCAGGTAATCTTAGATATAACATTTTCAGGGAGGCCACATCAGGACAGAAGCTATTTTGATACCAAATTTATCACACCTATTCTGGCTATTGCTAATATAAGTCTATAGGACTAAACTAATTTTGTCCACCTTAATTCTCCCTGCCTATCCCATTAATCTCACAGAAAATGAAAGACAAACTTTGGAGAAATCCTTTTGCAAAATGGGATGAAGGCACTTTTGAAAATTATCCCTTGTTGCTACAAATGTTGTGGAGGTTTTTGTAACATTTGAGAAAAAAAAGGGTCTGGCATAGAAAAAATTAAATCTATGCAAATCAGTAAATCCAGATGATATGCATCTGTGGAAATTAACTGATGAGTTTACTAAATGACTTAACAATTGTTTCTGAAAATCCATGGACTGGAAACAAACAGCTGCGATATAGATGTCTTTCAAAAAAGATGGAAAGTATAACAATCTGGACAGCTATCACATATTGTGCCAGCTATTTTAGCCTAACAAACAGTACACAAAATAAATGAAACACTGGCAAATAGAGTACCTAGGCCAGCTCCTCTTGCATACTGCAGGGAATCTCTGGATTCAGATTAAGAAGATGAGGTATCATTTTTTTGCAAGACCAGACTGAATAAATAATTTGAACGTTTTTCGCTAGAGCATTCCTTCTTTTTCTGACTCATTTACATTGTTTTTTTTTTCATAAAAAGCAACAAGAAGCCTAAAAAACACTCAAAGTGTGTTGGTGGTTTTTAATGGTCATCAGCCTTGGGAACTGGTGAATATACGAACACTGTCCTACGGTCTAATTCAAGAAATTTCAAGAAACATAGTATCTTACGAGAAAGATCTCTCAAAATTACAATATTTATATGGACAGATGTGACCAGCTATAGACTTAATCATCTAGTTAACCTAGCTTCATCTAAAAGTACTGACCCATGAAAAAGAAAAGAAAGAAAATACGAGCTATCATAGTTTTTTTGACTGAATTACAAAACAAGCAGTCAGAAAGAACGTAGGAGTGAATATAACATGATTGCCTTAAAAAAACCCTAATACAGTGCCTTTTAGGTGAAAAATGAGTTAAAATTGACAAGCACGGATGCATACAGTCAAAAAAACCCAAAAGGCCATTAAAATAATATGGTACCGATAAATCATACAGTCTGAAGCTGTCTCCAAGTTAAGTTTAGTCACTGCTTCATGCCAAAATTTTTTAAACTGTCAGACTTTAGGACTCTGATGAAGGGCATGATTCTGTGCTGCAACATTTTATAGCTGATTAGCAAAAGTATAAAAAAATTATGCAGAACACCAAGTCAGGATGTATTGCAGACTGCACAGTGAGCAACTGAAATGGGAGGTGGATACAAACATGCAAAGGACATGTTAAAAATATCAAGGCTTAGTATTTTTTCCCCATGTTCATAAACAGCATCTTTGTCACCAGACTTAGAAGATTTATTGCTAAGTGGGTCAGATATGCATGGTCCTGACCTGGCTATTTATGATACAGGCCAGTCTGATTAGTGAAGAGCAGAAAAATGGGCCATTTGTGGGGGTCCTTGATTTTACAGTCCCAAATTCCCAACCAGGAACACATCAGAGACTGGCACCACAAAATTACTGAACACCTGCTGGTGCTATTGACTCTCCAACATCCACCTCACACAGATAAAACCTTTAAAAACTGAGATATAATAAGTTGCAGAGAAGTTCTCACTGTCACTGCTGAGGTGAAATCGCAGCTCTGTTAAAGTCTATGCTAAACCTCTTCTTGACTACTGTGAGGCCAGGATTTCTACTCACAATGTGGAAAACACAATAATTAAATTTATACGTAACAATCAATAAGGAGTCACTGCAAATAACAGTGAGAGCCAGAAAACAATGTTGAAATTCTAGAGAGGGTAAAAATATGAGTAGGAAATAAAATGCTATTACTTGTACAGTAGATGATGCTGGAGCAAAACAAGTTCCAAAGAGTTATTTAGAAACAAAGAAAGCAATAAAAGTGAACAAGATTTCAGGTGAGCTTGCTGCAACACAGCAGGAGTCAACATGTAACGTGACACAGTGACAAAAAGCAAATCTGATTTCTGGCGTTGTATGGGACAAGGCATGTCAGAGCACATCACGGTGGTATTCCCTCTCCTCTCCAGCTCTAACATGGCTCAGGTAGCAGGGTGTTTAGGGACCACCACGAGATCTCAGAAGTAAACACCTGAAACCCAGAAGAATGAGGCTAAACAACACAACGGCACAGACAGCAGAGAGGTGCCCAATGACAAGTGACAGGAAAAAGGAACAAAAATTTCTTGACAAATCTTTTCTTGCTTCTCACTGTTTTCAATTTCCATTTTAAAACAAAAGGATTATGCCTCACTGTAGCTAATGAGAACAGAAACAGATGCAGTAGACAAGATAGATTATGCCAGGGATATTAATCGTTCTTCTTCAAAGCATAAACCAACACTAATTCATGGAATTAGTAAACAACAAATTCCCCTGAAGACAAGTTATTGTGTAGTCACTCATTACAGGCAATTTTATTCCTTCTCCTGAAACAGGTGATGCAGCACCAGCAAAGCCAGAATCCCAGCCTAGAGAAGCATGTGTTGCGACCAACATTTACATTTATGTGTTACAGATTCCAGGAGATCCAGCACAAACAGAGACACAGGGGAGCATACAGAACAAGGAAGTTAGTTCCTCTAAACCAGAAAGACCTGTGAGCAGACATCACCAGAACTGTGGGCCATCTTTTA
The DNA here is from genome assembly GCA_013397175.1 of Platysteira castanea. Taxonomy (NCBI): domain Eukaryota; kingdom Metazoa; phylum Chordata; class Aves; order Passeriformes; genus Platysteira; species Platysteira castanea. Next base: position 59,101 of record VYXC01000808.1, read on the forward strand.
GGCTGTTATCCGAAAAAGAACCGCAAACTCAACCCCCTACAAAAACCTCATCAACATGGGCTTCACTTTAGTCTTGCAGGAGTCTTGGGACAACTTATTAGAGGAGACTGGGTGCTCAGCTGTATCACTCCAAAAACAGAGAGATGTTTTTGTTTTACAAAGATCTGAGACGAAAATTCAACTCACTGCTTAGCATTTCTATTAAAAGGCACTAACAGTAACTGAAAGGTCTTCAGATATTTTTAGATGCTTTCCCATCCCTCAGAAATTATCAAGAACAGTCAACTTATATTTAAAAGCAAACAAACTTTTATTCACCATATCTGGTCCCTTTACAATCAAATTTGTGTTTTTAATGGGATTACTCATTGGAAACCGTCTCGCTGTAATAAGCCAGACCATATTCATTAAGGTAGCTGTCAGACAGCAGATGTGAGTACAACCAGATAAATCTCTGCTCCTCAGTGGAACTACACTGTGCTCCCTGCCACCGTGCTCCAGGCAATCCCAGCAGCTCAGGAGGCACAGGACAGAGCAGGGAGAGAGCAATGGCTATTGCATAGCAACAGATGGCAACCCTTCTACACAGCTTAGCCAGAAGTTAGAGGGAAGATATTTTATTTCTCCTTTCATTGCTGGGGCTTTATTTTTTAATATGTGTTCTTTCTTAAGTTTCTTACTTAATATTCTAGACAGACCATGGTTCTTCTAACAGTCTATCTTTAGAAGAAAAATACTCTGAAAAGTTTGCCCTCCACTTTTGCTCATGCTCTGGTCTTTTTCATGTTGAATTTTTCAATTATAGTGACTGGCACTTCATGAAATTGTCTTCTGGAGTTGCAAAGTAATTTTGTTTATGCAACTGAGATAAAGAAGGAAGGTGGAGAAATGAAATGTGCAAGACTTCAATTTCTTTTATTTCACATCACTAAGCTTAGGGTTTACTGGTGAAAAAAGGCAACATTGCTCCTTGGATCATGCTCACTGATCAGATGCTTGACTTTTTATATTAAAGTCTATGCATACATTATGAAGCCATTGATACCAATCCTGACAAGGCTCACCTGTCCCTTTTCTCTTTCAAGGTAGCTAATCTGAAATTTGCACATTTATGCGTGTCTTCCCTCAAGACCTTCAGGAGTGTTGCTTGCTCTGTTCTTCAGGGTTGTCAAGTTTTGTGGGCACAGCGACATCCAGTCTGATTTGAAACACCTCCTGTGTGATGGATTATACAGGAGTGTCCTTCACAGGGCTGTGTCTGTTTTGTGCAGTTCCTGCCTCTGATTAGAGTATGCAAGAGTAGCTCCACCTAAAGCTGTGCGAGCTCAGCAGGGATTCACACAGGAACACAGGAACTGCCATAAGAGATAAAACCAGTGGTCCATCAAGACCCAGACCCCATCTAGCACTGACCACTGCCAGATGTTTCTGAAGGAAACACAGCTCTGCTAATTTGGCTCACAGCAAGATTTGTTTTTTAACCCAAGGCAGTGAAGCAAATCCTGCAGGTTGGAGGTTTATACTCATGCTATGTAATCCTTAGGATTAAATTACACATTAATGAAATAAATTACTTAATCTGTAAGATCCAGGCTCTGACAGATGCTCATGGGAACAGGCTCTTGCCAGGTACAGTTCAACACAATGTCCTGATTTTACAGCTGAAACCACTACTCAGGAAGGGACCCCTTCTTGCAAATCTCAAAGCTGGTCACACTTCCCCAGACTAAGGGAGACAGCATCTGCTCACCACTGAAAAAGACACTGAGCTTCAAGACAGAAACCTGATAGCTGTGAAATATTCTCATAGGGTTTTCATTTTTTCAGGTACGCATATATATGTACATATATAAACATATACATATACATATATGTGTACAAACACACACCCATATATACATAGATATCCTTTTCCTCACTGTAGCTGCTTCATAAAGCACTTGGATCTTCTTGTGAGGTCAACACACCAGCCAGGGATCAGAACCTGGGAGTTGCCTGCCATCCATCCTGCCCCAAATGGCAGGAAGAAGGAGGGTGAGCTTGCAGGACAGGAGCAGGAATAACACTCTCCTGGAGTATCAGTCCAGTAAAAGAGAAACCCCACTGTGCCACGAGGACGCTGACACACTTAGAGAAAACAACTGCCTCCAACTGGTGTTTACTGCAAGCTATCAGAACCCCAGTTCACTGCAGAAGGATAATGCTTTTAGGGTGACCTTCCTGCTCTCACATGCTTTGATGGATATGAAATAGAATAAATAGACTCTCTCAGAAAGCTCTCCTAACCAATCTGCAAGGCAACACAAAGAGTGATATTGCTGGGTTGTGAAGTCTCTCAAATTTCTGTACTACAGCTTTCAGAGACTAACTGGGGAACTGAATTACGAAAACAAAGGAAGGAAAAGAAAAGGGGAATTTGCAGGAGTCTGAGAGATAACATATTTTCTGTTTCAGCTTGACTGTTCAGAAGTAGTTTCATATTTCTACAAACAAAGTGTGAGCTAGATCTTAAGTTGCTGGAGGTATGTGAGCTGTGGTGGTGACCCTCTCTGTCGCTGCTCTGGTTCTGCCAGGGTGGCACTGTGGAGACCACATTCTCACCTCAGTGGCAGCTGTAGTATCAAGGACAAGACTCTGCCTTCATTTCTGCTTATAACACACATTTTGTAATTTCCTGTGTGTCCCCTTCCAAACAACATCAACACATAACAGGACTTTTCAACCCATACACATTTGCACAGTGCTCATGAAAATAAATATAGAGTCTCACAGGGTTTGTTGAACACACTGCAGTTACTGCCTGGCCATGAAAGCAAATGTCTGCAGCTAGTCCTTTCTGGGGACTATCACTCTCTGCTAGAGTGCTGCAAGAGTGCAGTAGCTGATTTAAAAAATAATTACAGCACACAGCAACTTGTGGTACCCATACAACTCCAATTATACGAAGCAGCATCTGTGGCCCATACAGTCAGAAAAAGAAGCTATGGCCAAGCTGTAGTGAAGGGTCTGGTAACCAGTCCTGCAGCAGGAGACCATTACGGCTGGGTGCCACCCACCCCCTTCTGCTCCTTGGCACCTGGGGAAAGGGGGCAGGTAACAGGGGAAGATGTTCCACTTCTGCCAATGTGGGTATTTTAGTGAATACTCAGTTCTGAGTGATCTAGACAACACCCAGTGAGCTCCACATTAAATGTGCCAGAAGAAGCTGCTTTCCAAGAGCATGAAGAGCCTAGTGTGCTTTCTGAAAAACAGCCACAAATCAAATAAGCAGCTGGACTCTGTGCAGCCAGAAAGTGACTGCCACCACAATAGGATGAGCCCTGCTGCCCCAAGGCAGATTGCTCTGCTCTCTTCTCCTTGGAAAATAAATCACTTCCAAAATCTTCATTGTAAGTGAGGATTCACACCACTCTGTTAACTTCTGCAGGTGTCCTTTGGCATACCTGCTCAGTTTGGCAGGCAGCACACCTCCAGCCATGCTTTTCCCAGCACAGGTTAACCTATCCTTCTATCCTCTGTGTGACTTGCTGAGTTACGGCTATCATGAAGCACGCAGAGGCAACTTTATGATCCTTGAAGAAAATAAATTAGACAAGTATGTGACATTAGTTGTCCACAGCTGCATGAATAAAGTAACAGGGATTCCCTCCATAACTGGCTAGAAAGAAAATAATTGCACATACAGCACCTTCTAGGAATTAAATTTTTTTTTTTAAGAATTAGGTATTTTAGAAAGGGAGATTTAGAGGCAAGCTGAATAACAGGGGATGCCATCTGATTTTTTTTTTTCCTTCTTTAGGAAAGAGTCTTTGTTCAATGCTGTTTGTAGACGTCTTTAAAACACAGCCAAAAGTAATAGGAATATAATCAATACTAGCTATGAACAGAGAAATTTTTTTTCTGTAGCTGCAATTAGCTACTTTCAAAGAGCGGCTGATGAATAATGTATGCAAAAGGGTGGGTGGAAGGATTACTTAATTTTTCTTTAAGCAGATTATTTTAGCTTGCGTGAAAGACTACCAAGCTAAAGAATAGTGTTCAATATCACACAGTGTATAAACAGCTGTGGCTTAGCACATAATAAAAGCTATTAAGAGGCTGAGCCAAAAAAACATATCTAGCTATGAGGAGGAGAAAGAGGCAAAGTACCGTGTAATGACTGCCTTAGCTTCACATTTGCCATTCTGCCTTTGTGCACACGAGTCGATTCTGCAGCCTAAGATCTCACCTTTCTCTTCATTCGGGTTTTCTAAATGGCTCCAAATGGTATCTTGGCCTTTTTGTAAACAATTTTTTTTAATTTCAAGGCTGCCAGATCACATGCCAGTAGACATTAAGAGCTAGAATATGAGTTGGCCACACATTCAAGTAACAGGAGAAAACAACAACAGTGGTCACCCCAGCATTGGCTCTGGGTGACCACAGCATGCAGTGTCGGGGGCTAAACAGCAAGGAGGTTGTCATAGCTTATAGTGTAAATAGGCCCCCCCCAAAAAATATTTTACTGCCATTTTCATGAGCTGCTGGGACCAGGCGGGGTGGTGCTCCCTGCCTCCTCCTCCTCTGGACTATCTTCTGTTAATGGGCCCATCAAGGCCTTCCTGCATTACTGGCTCCTGATTATCTCCTGTTAATGGCCCATTCAGGCCTTGCCCTATGACTCCCATTGTGAGATGCTCCGCCCAGGGGGAAGGAGCCAAGCATTCCCACCAGAATAAATTCTNGGAGAACACCAGAAGCTTTGGCTCCATCCTCTTCACTGCATGGACTAGCCAAGCCCATGAAGGGTAAAACAGAAATTCACCTTCACTCTAACAGGAGAGGGGATTTTTCAAGTCATGCACCTGTCCTTCCACTGAGCTGATTTATCACCTTTCTTCTCTGCTCCCTTCTCCTTGCAGCACAAGTCTTTATCAAGAGGTTACTTCACACCTTCTCTGCTGCACAAACTCATGCTGGCACATTTTCCTTGCTCCTCTACAATTCAGCACCCCCCCAGCCTGAGGACTCGCTGCAGAGTACAACACTTGGTTAGAAAAGCAAATGTCTGAGCTGATTTTGTGGCAGATTTTATCCTTGGCCTTGCTTGCATTTACCTCTAAGTCAGCAAATGGTTCCAATGCAGTAGGCTTTGCATAAGCATTATTACCACCGGTCCTTAGTTACTGCATTTCCCCCCTCTATTAATGTACAAGGAAATAAGGGCAGTTTTTTACCTCATGTTCTCCTTCCTGTGAACTGTCAGATACATTTCATAGACTCTCCCTTGTGGAACAGCTCCCGCTGGGATCAGCAAGCTTACTCCTGCAGAACAGAACAGACACAAAAGATAAAATGGAAAAAAAAGAAGGCAGTGGGTCCATGAAGAGTGACAGGAAAGGCAGGAGATGAAGCCTGCAATGCCAGATTTTCAGCCAACCTCACCAGCAGACTGGAAATGACCTCAGCAAGATGGGAGAAAAAGCATTTACTGTAACCCTGGTGTCTCCAGTGTCCAACAGCCTGTTCTTATTCCTCTGCACTGAAATAGGGGAGTGGAGAAGAGGGTTTTCTTCCCTTTCATTTTATTTAAAGAGCAGACAGATGGTTACCCTGTTGCTTACCTTGTAAAATGATGGAAAAACAAACAATTCTGACTAAAATTTCCAACAGCTGTAATGGGACATCTCTCCCTAGGCAATTCTTAATCAAGATCAGGAAAGAAAAGCAGTGGAGCACTGTCCCACGAAGCAACAAGAACTAGTTGTTTCCTGAAAGATGGCTTCTGTGTCTGGCATCCTGTCTTTTAATGCCCTCAGTTCCTAGGCTGCCAGGGAGACAAAACTGGGCTTCCTGGTTTTTGAATGTGCCTAGTCCTGTAAAGTGGCTCAAAACTGGGGAATCCAACCTTGAAAAACAACACGGGCAAATATGCTCGGTGTCCTCTTCAGTAATGATTTGCTGCACACTTGATTAAAAACCACTGCTCTTACATTGCTTCCACTTAAGAGATGACTCTACACAACAAACACGACCCATGAACTGGCTATTTCCCTCTGCTGGACACATCTCAGCCAGCTCTCTCTGTAGATGTGGATTAGCTGGAAATCAGTGGCAAGGATTTGCATACAGTTATTACTACAGAGCTGAAAACAAACCTAGAGAAAGATTATTTACATATGTATGTGTCTATTCTAGAGAGACTTTATAGACACCTCACATGGCCCTGCCTCTTTTCTTTAGCATACGGGGTTTGGTTACACTGGAGACCTCCTGTGTGCTGGTGTACAGGGCCTCAGTCCCACACCAGTTTTGAAGGAGAGGGGTTAGCTAGGAAAGCATTTTCCACAAATGCCTGCTGGCACTTGTGTCTTTACAGGCCCGTTACAACCTAACCTGTGCATGCTTGCAGCTGTAACAGGGCAGGTGTACTGCAAATGAAGGGCTTTGGTCACACCCTGAGGAGGACATACATACATCCAGAAGCAGCACAGAGGCATACAAGGTAGCAGCAGATAGATTATTTTATTTTACAAAATTGTTAATTTAATAATTTTGAAGGGATTACAGCATCGAATTTTTTTCTTTACAAATTGATATTAATCTACTTGAATTAACTGTGACTAATAGACTTTGCTGATAATGTGCACCACTGTGGCATGAGAAAACTGAGTATCAATATCTATCTTCCGCTTCTACTTAGAAAAACTTGAAATTCAAGACTGTATAGCACGAATTTTCAACATTGCTCATTAGTCAGCACCAGATTTATTGAAGTATTTCAGCTTTCACTTAAATTTAATAGATATTTTTGCTTCCTGTTAGAAGAGCAGGGTTATGGCTCCAACCACTTTTGGCTGCTTCACCGGCAGTGTGACTCCATTCTGGAAGGACCAAACCACCCAGGTCCTGGGCCGCCTAGGCATTTTGCTTTCTCCATAACATCAACAAATAAGAAATGATCCAGCAATGGGGAAGGGGACAAGGGTAGGCATTATCTCCTTGGCACAGCACTTGCTGTAAAATGGCCAAGCTTTGAGCTGCAGTCTCACATGTACTGGGGTCCTACCTGAATTCAGAGTGAAACTGGGCAGGTGCACTCCTGACTACTGTGTAGCCTGCATATCTCCCACATCAAATGCTTTATGCATTTCATTCAGTCTCACTTTAGATATTAATGCTGCTCTGCAGTATCATGCTAAACCCACAGGAGCCATCTAGATGCTGAGCTTCCTTAGAAAGAAAATCAACACCATGTAGGAACCAAGCAGCAGCATGGCTCTGCTTAAAAAATCTGTCTGAAAGACCTGAGCTCTTCCAAGGCTGCCCAAGAGTTCCTTGGATGCTCTGAAATTGCCTGCTGGTGCCAGGGTGGCCTGAAGGGGCCTGGAAGCCTGACTTTGTGCTGTATGAGAAAGACTGAGCAGCATGCTGCATTACATCAACAGGCCCTCAATGCTCAGGCCCTCTCTTTCCTAGTTGTAAAGGTCCAACAATAAACACAGGTAAAAAGCCTCCCAAAAATAGTATTCTGCTGTCCTACTTCAACTGCACATAGTCTGCAATGAATTGGAAGTGGAGCAACCAATTTGTTTCAAATTAATTTGTCCTCTTTTATGTGTGGTGACAAAATAGAAACTTACTGTATTGCAGTCCCTTTTCTAGAACTGCATGAGAGGAAAAGGTGATGCTGAATTGCACTTCACACAGGCGGGTTCTGAAGCCTTGCATGTCTCAGGAGGTGGCTAAGAGCCCTGCAATATTCTGCTTAGAATCACAGAATCATTTAGGTTGGAAGAGACCTCTAAGATCATTAAGTCCAATAATTAACCTAACACCATCATGTTCACCCCTAGATCACATCCCTAAGTATGACTTGGGAGAAGAGATCAACCCCCACCTTGTTGCAGCCTCCTTTCAGGTAGTTTTAGAAACGGATAAGGTCCCCTCTCAGCCTCCTTTTTTCCAGGCTACACAATCCCAGCTCCCTCAGCTGGTACTCCTAAGACTCGTGCTCTTGTAGTGAGAGGCCCAAGTCTTCCTCAAGCCTGTAAGGTGGCCAGAACTTTGGGTAGAAAATATTCGAAGGGGGGAAAAAACCCAACCCATCTATTTGTTTTCATCAAAGAGAAGGCAGGTATAGACTGGTATAGACTTTCTTTCCCCACATAAAAGCAAGCCAACACCACTTAAACCCACAAAACAGCTGCACCTTTAAGCCAGCATGGCTAGGGCTTACCTGAATTGGGAATTACCAGGTGGCCTCCTAAGGAGTTGAAGGTCCCAAATGCGGTGCATGAAGGGTCAGTTTGCCGAGCAAGGCTCTGGTTCTTCATGTTCAGGGTCTCATTCTCCAGCAGAGACTGCGTAATCTGTGGGGACAGCTTGGAGGAGAAGTCAGAGAGGTCATCCTGGGGAGTGACTGCACCAGAGGTGTTATAAACCTTGATCTTCAAGTTGGGGAGTGGGTCCAGGATTGGAGAGTTGGTCATTGGGATTTTATCAGAGACATCATGCAGGGCGTACACAGGACCCCTGTACATGGCTGCAGCAGAAGTGAGGTCTGGTGGCACTGCCAGGAGGTCTGCAGTGGACATGAGAAGGAAGAACCATATTATTTCTCTGTTCTGACGACTTTATTCTGAGCAACAATTTGGGTTTGCATTCTGCATTTTGTCTTTCATTCCAAACGCTCAGATACACAAAGTCCCTGAACCTTCATCTCCATTTGCATGAATCTCTCCAGCAAATTCCCATGGCTCGTATTGCCCCAGCTGCTACGGAATCCAATTGCCATACAAAATTACAGCACTTTTCTGCTCTGGAGAGTTTTCACTGGGATTATTTTTCCAGGCTGCACTCAGATTACAAATATGACATGCTTAGCTTCAGGGCAAGATGTTTTCATTGCTCAGTAGATCTACTTTTAACTAAGAACCCCTCCCTAAATGCTACGTGACAATCATTAACCAATTTATCTAACTGGCCTAATGACAGCATTCCTGAAACAAAAGACACAGCAAACCTATGAAGTCATCATGCCTATGACTCCCTGCAGTTAGGGATTAGTACCTGCATCACACTTTGCTGAGATTTGTTTTAAAAGTTTCTCCAGCAAAGAAAACACTTCTGCTAACCTTACGTGTGACAACTCTCTTGTCATCTTAACTCTTACTTTGATTTATTCTTCTGGTGCATATATTGGGACAAAAGAGGAACTTTTTAGCCTAAAAAGGTGTCTTGATAAAGGCAGCACTACCTTTAGAGTGTTTTTTCCTGGACAATGAAGTTAGGGAAAAAAACCAAACTGTTACGCACCAGTGATAATAATATTTGTTATTAAATGATGTTCTACTACAACTTCTTCTACATTTTCTATTAAAAGCACAGTACTTCTCACACTACTATTTATACCTGTGGAGACAGGGCATAGGAAAAAAAGCTATTATTGAAATAAAGGGGAGGGAGATGTGACAGAATTACTGGATAGATAGTGTAGTATCACTCCTGTCATGCATCCTGCCTCTCTTGTTTCTGTCAGAGCTTTGCCTTTGATTTCAACTTGAGCTGGACCTGTATTTCCATAAATGTGTCTGAGTTTCACTCTCACATTCACGTTCTCTTTTCAGAAGTTAAATTCACCTGCTTTATACTCCTGAGCACAGCTGAAAAATGCCGTCATGGGTTTTGAGCACTTGACAATCAGAAACAAATGAACATGATCCTTCTCCCCTTTATGAAGTGTCAACAGGCATCCAGCGATATCATTCATGCAGCCCAAGAGACCATAACCTGATAGCGTCTCCTTGAATTGGCCAAAATGGAGTGAAATGCCAACTGACCTTGCCTTGCAGCCTTGATGTTGACGGGCTGAAATCCCCCGTTTAGTGCCGAGGAGTCAATAATATCCGACTCAAAGTCACGGTGGTTCTTGCGATAGACAAACAGGGCCACGACCACGGAAATAGCCAGGCACACGATCACGGCAATGACGACTCCGACGTAGAGAGCAACATCATCTGAGTCAGGAGCAGCTGCAGGAGAGAGGCCAGGAACCTTCAAGAAATGTCCTCCTCACAGGGACTTCCAAGAAAACACTTTCTTATTATTCTTGTTTCCTGCAGATATTTACTGCCTTTTTTATAGGCTAATTTAAAATCCATTTCCAACACCGTATAGCAGGTCTATGCCCTTTTGATGGAGAACAATCCTTGATTTTTCTCTAACTTGTGTTCTAACTCTTTCCTTATCCACTTGTTCATCTATCTAATACTCAGGCTGTGAACTACTAAGCAAAATATGTTACAGGCTTAAGTCTTATGAACCAAATTCACCCTATGAAATGAGATAGTATGCCTTAGTGACATAATGTCATAATACTGGTATTTAGAAGTTCATACCAAAACCACATGGGTTTTTTAACTTCAGAAGCCTTATTTTTGTTTTTAAAAAAGTAAAAGAACCCAAAATTTCCATTTTCTATGAAATAGCCAGAATATCAGGGCATATTTTGGTTAATTTGGTTTTTTTGAACTGTAATCTGTCATTACTCCCTTCCATCCATTTGCCTTTAAAAATATAAACTAATAAATTAGTAAAGCAGAGAATCAAACATTGAATTCCCATCAGTGGCATTAACACATATATATTTAGATAAAAGCTGAAGCAAGCACAAGAAAAAATGTGCTAATTTACCAAAAGGAACCAAAATTTATTAGACCTGTCTTGTGAGGAAATGGCTATGATATTTCTACTAGCTGCTTATACCATATCTTCAACACCAATTCCAAGCTAATCTCTAGCATCATTATCCACCAGACATTTTTTTTCCAAAAGGTCTGAATATGTGATCAAAAATTGATGTATTTCTATACAGTGAAAAATCCCATTTTTAGAAACAGCCTAATGAAAAAAGGAAGTGCAAAACTAAATCAGACTCTTTTAGTACTCCATTTTTGTTAGTGTGAAATGTGTGAAATCACTTTTATTTTATCTCTTTTAGCCACTTAAGCCAAGCTGCCCTCCAGCTGCAGAGGTGAGAGATGGCAGATGCAGAAAGGGACTGATCAATCTCCGACAGCTCCAGGCTACCAGACCTTCAATTTACCAAGCCTGAAACATCCCATTTTTAACCCAGCAGTTCAGGAAGCAGAACTCTGAGTTCCGGCTCAAAGAAAAGTCACCCTTCCACTGCATTCCTTCCAGTTGCTAAGGGGATTTTAATGAGAAGATGGCTCATTCTCTCCAGTTCCTGTCTCTGAGGCAGCATCTTCTCCCATTTCCCTCGTGCACATGGGCCCTTAAAATTCTGTGTTTGCTGCAAAGCACTGTGCCTGCTGTCAAGCAACTAGAATGTCACTTACCCTGCTAAATAGGTCCCTTTTTTGCCTAGTCATACTGAGCTGGCCCAACAGTAAAGCCTGACCCAAGGAACAGCATCAAATTAGCATCCAGGAACATAAAATCAAACATTAAACTTACAAGAAAATCCATATTCATTCTGGGTTCTCTGTTCAGTTGAAATAGGATAAATGAAACCTTAAAAAGAAAGAAATTAAACAAAAATGGGAACAAAATCAAATGAGGAGAACAAAAAAATGAAGCATGAAAAATAGTTTAATTAAAAAAAAAAGGGAAGGAAAAGAAACTGATGGCACTTTAAAATTCTGATACAGCACAGAATTATGATTTTGCATCCCCTGTCTCCTCCAGAGCCTTACTAAGAATTAATAAGCAGGCAGATTGAAATTCTAAGCCAAAATCGGTCTCGAGTCACTAACTTTGGAGTGCTTAAAGTCTTTCTTTTATTGAGCATAAACTGTAATGGATCTAATTTATTTCAGACATCTAGGGTCATTAGCATATGGAAAGTCTTTTTATCCTTATCCCTGCCATATGCTTTAATTCCCAGGACATGTTCGGTGAGGCTCTAAACAGTTTTTATATTTAATTGTAATAGCTTGCTGCTGATCTAATAGAGCTAAAGGAGACCTGTTGTCACTGGTCAGAGGTTAAATACTGATTCGTGGAGCACTCTGTGCACAAAGCCCCCTCCCTGTATTTCCTTGGAATTATTTTATCCTGTCCCTAATACATGCTCAATAGGAATTCCTTAGGGAGCAAAGAATTTGTCAGCAAACAGTAAACTGAGTGGTTTCTCTTTGAAATTATTACAAAATCAATAAGGCCCCTGGGGTCAGAGCATTATTTATTTGAAATCTTTGCAAGCACCATATATCGACAAAATCATAACACAATTTACAGCTTTATTTCGGGATGGATAAAGAAGAGCTATCGCTTCCTTTGTCTTTTCCTTCTGCAGTCCCTACAGCACAGCACACTGGAGCTGCTTAGTTCACACGAGTTCCGTGAACTGGCTAAGCATCTCCCACGTGGCAAGTGAGTGAAGTGCTCCAAGTTCCATCCTGCTGGAAAGGTAAATGACAAATCCAAACCAATCAGGGGAGTCACTGTCTGGGATGGGATGAATGTCAGTGTAAGAGAGAAGGTACCTCTCCTCCATGACCTCCCCTTAAGTTCTTCTGAAAGGAATTTCACCCCCTCCCCTCTGACTGCGCTGCAAGGAGCGTACATGGCTGGGGACTCCCTGCAGATGAGACGAAACTGGAAGATGCACTCCTGGTGTGTGCCTAATGCACAGGACCGTGTTACAGGCAGACCGGAGTAATAATCCCCAGCTCCCAGAGCCACTGAGCTTGGGTGCTCGGCATCTGTTGTGCTCTACACATCCCTTGCTGCTTGGCTGTATTTTTTGCTAATGCAGACACAGTCTATCCCAATCACAGGCATAGACATACCCCCCTCCAAAATTTCCAGACGTTAACTATTGCATAAATTCTACCTTACCTGAAAAACCAAAGCAAAACCAGCTGATTTTTGATGCTGTTTTTTTTGGATGATGCTTTTTTCTGAGACATCATGGGACAAACTATACTGCCTGTAATCTCTGTTTAAAGCTTTACTTCACAGCAAGGATTCCAGCCGTACAATTGCCTTTAGAAATATTATATACTTACATTCTCTTCCTTGGTTCTTTGAGGCAAGTTCACTTACGTGTACTCTCAACATACATACTCAATCTTTTGTTAATAACTGCTTTCTCCTTCTACCAATGTACTTGAGGTACTGGCCATGAAAAGTCTGGTGAGTAAATTCTGAGGGCTTGAGTGAGTGCTCAGCAAGCCCGGGCATGAATTTACAGAACCCCTGTTACTCCCAATTACTCCCCAGACGAGTGCTGAGGCCCATAATTTGGTAAACCTAAATTTCAGCTGTAGCCTTATGCTCAGTATTTCCTTTGGCAAGATGTCTCTGGAGAGACCAAGAGGCAGGCAGAAGGAACTTAAAGGCCTGGGGAAAAAGTGGAATTTAGGCAGGATGCATCTCTGAATGATTTTTTGCCTCATACTCAAATCCAGTGGGAAAGTTGAGGATGTCTCCCTGCATTTCATGTGCCCCAGCAGGTTCTCAGTGGAATGGAGCAGCCCATGTCCCCTGGCTCTGCATCACCCATGGAGCTTGAACTCACCTGTGCAGAGCTGAAGAGGCTATTCCTCTCTCCTCACATTGCATCTGTGGTTGTAAGTTTTGTGCTCAAGGCCGTGCATCATTACTGCCACATCTGAAGGGATCCAGCAGCTGCCACTCAACAGGCACAAAAGATGGCACCACCTGGATTAGCCGTGAGGTTACTGAAACCATTCTTTCCTCACAGGAAAATGGAAACCCAGATTCAAGCTTTTTCAGCAAAGTAAACAAGCACAGTCCTCAAATATTCTAGAAGAAATTTACCTCACTGCAACCTCTCCACAGACCCCGTTTGTCACAAATTCATGTCACTCGTGGCTTACAAGTTTCCACAGATTCTCTTACTGGTAACTATGGAGAGAATCCTTGCAGCTACATAAGAGTGACACCAGTTTCCTCTACAGAAATATTTTGTATATTCAAAGGTGCATTCAAAGGCTATTGAAACAGGAGGAAGAGGCAAGGATACTACAGGATGCTTCTGCCGTTGGGGCGGACGTTTTACAACAAAATTAGTTTTAAGCACTCCTTTATCACTCTTCCAAAAGGGAGTGGGCATTGCAAGGGCAAGGAGAAGGCCTGCAGCCATGCACTGGTGATGGGCAGGAAGCAGGATTGCTGCCATGATCCCAGCACAGGAGAACAGGGATTTCTATAGGAAGTTGGCTGTCACACTGGTCCCTCTGACTATGCCTTCAAACAATGAAAAAGGACATTTTCATCAGATAATGACACAAAGCTGCTGGGATTAGTAACTGAAATAATGAAGAATGACTTCCCTCCACTCTTCAAAGTGATTGCACTGAAGAGAGATCTTTTCTGTGGTTTTTTTCCCCTCCTTGTATAAACAGCACTGCTTGGTGAATACCTAAGGGACTTGTACCAGGGTGATGAACATTTTCAATGAGTGTGAATTTAGAAAGGTGCTGGAGGGTTTGACTCTAGGAAGGCTGCCGACTCAGAACAGCTGGTTTCACAGTGAGCTACTTTGAAGAAGTAATTTAAACTTCTTCCTACAGCTTGTTGGGAAATGTACACTTTCAAGAGTGCTTTCGCTATTTTGTTGTGTAACTTACTGTTGAATGAGTAAAGTAGCAATAATCATACTTTATGCTTGCATAGTGCCTGCTGTTTGAGGTTCTCAAAGGCTTACCAAAATGGGTACTTGTTTCCCTCAGTGTACAAGTATCTCACCCTGTGTCAAACCTGGAGAATCAGTGGGAGGCTCAGGTTAACGCACAGAAATTGAACCACTGTAATTGCATGGCCAAGGCATTCAGAAAAAAGCCTTTAGTTAAGTTAATGTTTCTCCATGTATTCCACTTTATATTCCAATTCAGGCTGGTAAATATATTTTTTGTCTCTATGGAAGTGTTTCTATCAAGTGTCAAAGGTGGTTTTTTTAAACTAAATTAATTACATTGGCACAAATCCTTTGTACAAATGCAGATGTATCATTAAAAAGGTGCTTTAAGTAGACACTGCCTATTTTGTTTCTAGAAAGCATGAGAAGAGCAATTTTTTCACCTTTATAATGATGCAACATACTGGGAAAAGTGAAGAAGGGTGACTATGTCAGAGTGTACTTGAAAAATTAACCAATCCAATGTTGACATATAGAAAAGACTACAGCAGGCTTTTTATCAATTTACTGTAACTCGATTTACGCATCAGTCACACTTGGCACTGATTTGGGAAATTGCGACCATTTAACTGAATAGATTTTGAAGCTCATTTAATTAGTTTGGGGCAGTTTGTGAAGCCAGATGATCCCCAAACGCTGGAGGTCTACCTGAGCATTCTGCTCCCACACATCTTGTTCTGACCTTCCGGGAACAGGTTTGTGCCAGAGGCCCCTGGAGACACAGCGGCTGCTCAGTGTCGCTGAACGGCCCTCAGCGTACGTGTCCATCTGCCTCCAGGGTCAGCTTTGACAAACAGCCAGGCTGACCCCTTCTACTGCACCACCTCATCTGCTGCAGTTTGCCTCGGCAGTAGTAGATAAACCTTCTGCCAAGCTGAGGTAAAATAAAGCACTTGGGAACGGAGAGTCTCAGACCTGTGAAAGATAACTGTGCAGAGATTATCGCACTGACTCCCTTCAGACTGACATTTAACAGACTGCCACCAAAAAGTCACCAAAGCAACTTTTCTAAGCTCTTTTTCTTCCTCTGGAAAAGAATCTACTCCTCAGCATATTCATGGGCATATACACACAGACACATGGTGCTCAGCCTGGGAACTCAGAATCATGACCACAGGCATTCTGAAATCCTGTGTTTGATTTTACCTAGAAAGCCATGGGAATATACTGCCTTGGCCTGTGAGCTGGCATGTTTGAAAGAGAACTTTTATCCATGTGGTATAAAACACCAGGTCACGGCTTCATGCAGAGGGAATTTTGTAACTGGCTCCACTTTTTGGTCCTTAATTGGTTTTGCTAGCTCTCTAGTCATGCTGAATTTGTATTAATGGATATCAATTTTAGAGTGAATTATTAAGATTATCAAAATATTTTACTCTGCTGCTTGCAGAAATTAAAATATTTACATAAGAGAGAAAGAAAAATACCCAGTTTTCAATTTGTATTTTTCCTGCCTACTTTCCCTCTTTCCAGCAACTATCTAGGTAAGACAAGTGAAGTAGCTGAAGATGATTTTTCTGGCCACTTCTTTACTACGGCTTGTACAGTTTGGGTCACTTTTACAAAAATATTCACAATTATCCCGCAAAGAAACAGTTTTATAGCATTAGCTGCTGAGGTCACAGTTAATGATACACAGTTAAAGACTGCATCAAGATCAGCGAGAACTGGAGACCTGCACTTCCATTTAATAAAGTGAAGATTGCTTAAAGCACACCATAACTGCTAGTTTCCTCAATGAATGATACTTTAATCTGGCACCACTTGCTCCTAATTTATAAACTCTCTTTACTCTCTCTGTAGCAGTTACAAGAAGAGCTGAGGTCAAGTAATTCCATGGTCCTTCTAAAAGCCTAGCCACACAAAGTGTGCCTCAATAACATCCTGTTGCAAAGAAATCAACAGGTTAAGCATAACATATTGTAACAGCACTTTTCCCCCTTTTGGCTCCAAAATCAATGCCCTCATATCACCTCTGAGAAAAGAAGGTATCACATTTTCAACTGCTGCCTTCCTTTCTTAGGAGACAGATAAACAGAGACTAATTCTTACATTCAGATGCTTAACATTTGAAAGAAGCAATTCTCAGATTATTTACAGTAGGTGTGTGGTGAATAAGATGCGACATGAGTTTACTGAAACAACCCTTTGTTTTGCTGTGATACACACACATCAGATGAATTACACACACATCAGATGAATTCCAGTATCTGATAACTCAAAGCCAGCAAGCTGGTAATTATTTTTCATACCAGACCCAAACAACATGCACTCAATTGCTTCTGTTCTTAATTCCCATGATGAGGTCTTCTTGCAGCATTACATCATATTACCCTCCTCTTTAGTCCATCTCCAGTAGCTCAGAATTTAATTTAAAATATTTGGGCTTTGCTGAAATTTTCTATAATGAATCCCAGTCTCAGAAATTATCCTGGAAAGTTTGAATAAATTCGGTTTAAGAACCCTAGTAACCTTTTTTCTTCTTGGTAGTTTCTAGTTCAGTGGATCTCAATGAGTAAAAAAAATCCTCAACTCCCCCCAAGTATATATTGCTGTTTCCAAATTCCAAGTTCTAGAAATACAGCCTATCTCCCTTTCCCTGTGAAACGCCACTCTCAATTCAATATCAGCCCAATTTCAGGCTTTTTTGCACTCATGGGAGGAGACATTCATCAATTCTACATTCTGAATTCCATTATACAGAGAGGGTTTTGAGACAACAAAGAAAAAAAGTTCTATGTCCCTGCAGTGTTTGCAGTGCTGTGACTGTGGCTGTGACCCTGCATTACTAGTCCTGTTTCCTTCTGCCTCATCTCATTCACCACCATTCCTACACCTACCACCAGCTTGCTTGAGTTTCTTCATTATTTTTAAAGGAAATTCTAGATGATCAGTACAGTGCGCAAAGGCTCAAAGCTTTCAGAAAAGACTTTCAAGGGCTTTCAAATTATTAATTCAGATGCATTGCAATGCTATTGGCTTCCATCTTAGTCCATCTAGGTTTCCATTTATGATGGACAAGCAGTCACATACTCCCAGCTCACGAGAAGGAATTTGGGAGATTTAATTTGACATTCAGGGGTTTTAAATTGCTTTGTGCAAGTTCCACTGTCCAGAGGCTGCATATATTTCCAGTATTTTCTTTTCTACAAGGGGCAGAGTCAATGGTATGAGAGCAATCTCAGAGTAAACCCCATATTCTGACTGTTTTTAGTGCCAAGGCTTCATGTTCACTTGACATGTTGCTAATGCAGATTTACCATAGGAAAAGGATTAACAGTAATATTTGAACTCTAATTGCTGTTAATTGTTTCTCTCCCTTGCTGTTTCCCAGGAAATGTATGACAAAACTGAGAAGATGCGATACATTATACCTTACTTGTGGTGGTTAAAAATTAAAAAAAAAAACCAAACCAACAACAGAGCTCCTGGCACAGCAAAAATCTTTCAGACAGAATGTGCTCAGCTTCTTCCTACGTTTTCTATTCTAAAGAAAGACCTTCATGTCTGTAGGAATGATGATCTGAAGGTCAGATATGATATCAAGCATCCCAGAGATAATGCACAGCAATTTATTTTCCTTCTGAAGGACTAATTATTGGCATATTCAGGGTGGGCTAATAAACAGGGAGCTTGACGTTTTGTGACTGATTATTTACTTGGGTATTATCTCAGATCTTTCCTGAGTGGGTGAGTTAAATGGGGACACTCTCTTGTTCTCTCCTTGAACAGGAGTTCATGATATTCTATAATTAAGACTGCAATTATGTTTTCATTTTAAATTAGATCCTGACATTTTGTTAACATTGATAGAAAGGTCTTGCCTGAGTTTAAACACGCATGACAACTATATGGGAATAAGGGAAGATGGAAGAGAAGGATAACTTGTTGCTAAAACTTGATGTGGATTAGAATATCCAAGTTTGACATTACGCAGTCCTTTGCAGTTACGGACTTTGGCCTTTTGGTTAAATCTTATGTCAGTCTTTAGTAGGACCTCAGCACTGGGTTTGTTATGCCTGTTTGACAGCAAAAGTAAACACATGCCTGGCACTGCAATTCACAAGATGTGTATTTGCAAATTCCACTCTTGCAAGTACTGAATGCTAAATAGACTTCCTGAGGTTCACTTTGTTGTAGTGGGGCAAGAGCACTGAACTGAGGACAAGGGACACCACTGAAGAGAGGATACATGGCAGACAGCTAGATGAAGGTAGGGACAATTGGAAGAGGATCTAGGAGGGGGGATCAAAACTGTTAGGAATGCCAGACAAAAAGGGTCATGGAAGCATATGTTATCCACATGGAAGAGGTATAAAAGTCTTTGGCAGGTTTGTAGGCTCACACATAAGGTAACTTGTGTTCCCCAGTTTATAACCTCAAAAATCCCACAGACTCCAGAATCAGCTCAGCTGACCAGCTCAAAGTTTGTTTCCCAAACGCTAGAAACTTCCTTCCCCAACATGAGTTTTCATCTAAGCATGCTGCCAATAATTTTGTTCGTCCAGATTTAGAAATAGCACTGACTTTTATTTCTCATTATTTCACTTACTCCTTGATGAGACTTCAGATGCTCGTGAAACTTTGCCCTGCCTGACATCCTGATAAGAAAGCAAAAATCATGAAATATATCCACCTTTGTATATGACAAGAAAAATATAAATGTACTTTATTGTCACTGTATGGGGTGGTTTTCTTCTACAATTAAACCAATATATCAGTTAGACTTCATAAGTTTGAATTCTTCTTTCATCTGAGTAACTTTTTGAGTTTTTCAATGTGTAGAGGAGTAGGGAAGAATAAAAGAAAACCTAAGAGAATAAAGAAGAATGAAAAGTATAGATGGACAAGGTTGTCTTTTTTTCTCCTCTCTGCATGGCTATAATATTTTTTTAATTAGTGCAGATTTTTGAAAACAGCCTAGAGATCTTACAGCACTTGCTTTCTTTAAAAATAATGTGGAGGTGGCTCTTTCTGAACTGACTGGGGTTAAGACACAGAGATTTCAGTGCCCTGGGTTCTGCCTGTGGCTCTGCACTTCTATTTTCTCCCAACACTTTTATCTGCTTCAAGCAGTTGGTTTTCTAGGCAAGAGCTCTCAGTTGCACAGGGCCCATCGGAGCGTGGATGCTTCTCAGCTGGGGATTTTTCATGTCGCTACAATAAAATAGAGATGAGTCATAACTCTGAGATGTGTGCATAAACTCCCTTGGCTGTCACACCATTATGTAGTAGCTGGGTAGAAAACAGAATAACACATCCCTTTACTCATATCAAATAACAATATTATGGAAAACTTCCTCTAGGAACAGATGAGATGCCTTCTTCAAATGAATGAACTCCCCCTGCTAGGCCAAAACAGGCCAGGTGGCTGTATCATCATGCTGACAGACTGAATGTATTAGAAGTTCTCTCTTGACCCACATGCTCTTAATAAAAGGTTTTATTTCATTCCTCTGCATACACAGGCTTTTGTTGCAGCCTCCCTAGAGAGGGTTCTGCTTACCTTCTGGAGTCTGGAAAACATTCCCCTGCTCTTTGCACACTGATCTGCTCTGCTGGACCTGTGGTCCTCATCAAGCTGCTCTGCCCTGTAATTCTTCCCTGAATGGCTGCTTTCAAATCAAGGCAAAAAGGGAAAGGAATACTTATTCCATCAGAGGTTCTGACATGTTACATTAACCAAGCAGGACACGTGCAGAATATGTATGTTTTGAGAAGAAAGAGATGCTAGTATCAGGGTAACCTTGCTTTCTGCTCAGGACCTGTGTATAAACAGGGACGAGACTGGAAAAGGGCAGCAGTTTGCCATTTCATGCCCAAGCAGGATAAACTGCATCTTTTTCACTCTCTTAGGCACTATCTTTGCAAGAGGGAACCTTATGAACTTCATACTGCCTTTCAGACGAGGATTTCAGAGCACTCAGCAAATACAGATTTGCTGTCACCATTTCACATCAATTCACTCTTGACTGGAAGGCAGCCCTTTCCCAAGAAGGAATGGAATTACTAGTCCGGTAATAACATCTTCACCAGGGAATGGTGTCTTTTCCTCCAGTGGTGCATCTGCTATTTGAGTTTCCAAGTAGTTAAGCTGCCTGCAGGGAGAGGATCAGGGTGACCTGAGAGTTAGTCCAGAGCACTGTCTGTAGCAACAGGTGAAGCTGTTTTGAATCTCTTCTTCCATTTTTTAGCACATCTCAATGTTTTCACGCTCAAGAAACAAAGGGAAAGTCGATACTGGATCTGATGACATTTGGCAATGATTCACAGGTGGAAATTTCCTTTTGTTCCTATTCAGTGATAGATTTTTGTTCCATATTGTGAGACTGTATAAAGTAAACAGTTTTTCTTCACAGAGTAACAGTACTATTTGTGTAACTACATAACCCATAGTCTTCAAGCAACAACACACGCTTCTGTATTATCTTGCTTGCTGCTGTAAGACAGTTAGCTTTGTATTTTGAAAAAAAAATTAAAGCACAACTTAGCCAGCCTTTTATAAAAAGCCACAGTGGTCAACTAAAGCCAAGAGTGAGCAGAAAAAGGGGCACTGGTTTTCTCCCTCTGACTGTGCTAGTGCCAACCCTGCACGTCCCAGGCATGATTTCAGAAGAGACCAAAAGACCAGCAGGCACCAACCTCATGCCTTTGGACTTGCTGTACTTATTCATTCAGGACAGGGACAATACAGATCTGAGCACTGTCACTTTCAGATCCTCAACAGAAAGGATGTACGTGACATGCTGTGAGCATGACAGCTGCATGTCACAACTCAGGTAATAAGCCTTCAGCACAACCATGCAGCACAGCTAACTCCCCTCACAGGCTGCCCACCTCTTCATGACTATCAGCAGAATTTACACATAATACAAAGCAGAAGCATCTGTTTTGCACCACACAAGCGATCTCTCACTCATTCCAGACTGAATCCAGCAAAACGTTTCCCCTTGTACGTTGCTTTAAAAATGTTTGTGACCTAGTGAAGGGAACTGCTTGTACTGAAGTTTGATCCAGCAGTAGAGTGCTTTGCTTTCTTATTCCCCACACAGAACACCCACTGAAGTCATCACTGAAGGGCTAATTGCAGTTCTTCAGTTTACAGCAATCCCCTGTGAGATGCAGTGCGTGCCTTTAAAAGTGTTGCTCCTTGCACTGAAGTATTTACCACAGTACTCATACATCAAATGGGAAATAATGCAACTATGGAGGCAATGATGCAACTAGCGTGGGTGGTAACCAGCCAATTCTTCTTACACCTACAGCAGATTTTGTTCCAGAAGATCGTATTATTGCTATTATGGGAATTATGAAATTGTTATAATGGGAACTGCTAGACAATATTGTGTACTTGAAAACTTAAAATAGCAATGACTGCCCCAAATTTTCACTACATCTGCTTTTCCTCTTCAATTCAGCCTGCTGTCTCTCTGTGGGCTCTCTAGTTTAATGATTGTTCATCCCTTCATGTTAACAGAAAAATACTAACTACTGGATACAGGAGAATGTGTGTGTACAAGCAAGATGATTAGCCTGAATAAATGCAACAGCAGAGTTGCATGAGAAATGCCACAGTTAGTGGTAAGCACAAACTACAGCTTTGGGTGTAAAATACTGTAATTACAAGGGACGGAGAAAGCTCCACTGTTTTTATCCCCACAGAAATCAATAGTGGTGCAGACTTGTGCTCTTTGCTGGCAGGGGCAGTCTGATGAAAGAGCTTATTGATTTATCCAGCTGATGCTACTGAAGTGAATAATAGACTGGAAGAGAAAGGGCTTGTAAATTAGACTCATTCAATCCAGCATTTTCTAGGATATATTTTACATGCAGCTACATAGAGATATATATTTACAAGTGAGTTTTTGTCAGAGCAACAGGCTCGTGACTCCTGGGAAGAGGGTCTGCCTACTAATTCTTTGATCTCAACTACACCCACGGTGTCAACCTTCAAGCTCTCACTAAAGACTGGCAGTAAGGAGGCAGCACCAGGGCACCAAGGAACAGGATTTGACTATGGAGCAGGTAAGCAGCTGGCCAACAGATCTCCCAGAGGGCTAGAGCCACAGAGAAAAGGTGGCTGGTAGCTTCCTCATGCCACATGTGCCATGCCAGACCCAGTGGCATGAAGCCCCTGGAAAAGACTGCTGTGAATCTACAGGTGCCCAGGCTGGGAGAATTATCAGTTCCAGGCCAGACCGCCAAAGCCTCAAATACTGTGGAAAGAAGCATGTTGTTTTAGGAATGAAAAGGGGTGCTGTGTGTCTTCCTGGCTCAGCAGGTAGATTTTTTATGACTCTAAATCCACATGGGCAAAAATGTAAGTGTTCAGATTGATTTTGCATAAACTGAGAAAGAGAAATAAAGAAAAAGAGAGAGAAGGGGGGAGAGAGAGAGAGAGAGAGAGAAGCAGGCACACTGCCACGAAGTACAGCAAATCAATCTTCTCAGCAGTGATGGATCAGGGAGCAGGACTGTAAGTTTTACAGGTATATGAAACCCCGCAAGTATAAAGACACCATTAAAACACTGCCATTAAATTCCAGCACTGAAGGATTATCACGGCCCCTGGAGCTAAGCAGGTCATTATGTGACTGCATATTTTTCATTACCATTTTTTTTATATACATATATATGAAGCAGAATAGGATTCACAACAGTTTCACCCTCTCTCCTGCTGAAGACCTCTGCTTTATACTCAGCATCCACTTTCACAAATAAAATGCAATATACCATCAACAGATAAATGAGATCCCTACAGGGCTTTTATTCTGCTGTACTATTACATCTACTTTTCCACAAGATTTCTGCTTAAATGGCTCTCTTTATGCACATACACAAAGATGACATACACCTGTCTAAATATAACCTGATAGTGAAGAGCTCTTCTGTGTGGGGAAATGCATCTTTTCCTCCTAATTTGCCATAATGATTTATTAACACTGTGGGAACTTGGGGTGCATTAGCTTCCCTACAATAAAAATCACCAAGGTGTTATATAGTAAGACATGGCTGGATTTTTTCCCCCTATCTTTAGAAACGAAAAAGAAAGGAGTTCTGATTTTTACCTTTCCAGTTTCACCATAAAAACAAGTATTTTGAGGGATTACAGCTTTATAGACTGCTGACATTGACTAATAGCTTTTAACATGATGGAAATGCTTGTGTGAGTCACACCGAGGAAGATATTTGTAAATCTGGGAAACCTCAAAGTAAATGGTCATGCTGTGCTATGGGGTAGCTCACAGATCACTATCAGCATAGTAACTATCCTATACAGCAATTATTCAAAGAGCAGACCAATTTATTAGCTGGTAGTGTCGTTTTGTGTCATCACGACTATTTCAGTCAAAAGTAACCTGCCTCAGAGAATAGAAATTCTTTACTCCTTTTTTTATGATAGAACTCAAAGCATTTTATGATCTGGACACAGACGTACTGGATTGGTACAGCCACAACTCTTTGGACAACGGAGAGCTGAGGCTTGACAAGAGAGGTATTGCAGAGAGATGGGATGAAGAAATAGGAAAGAGGTGTATGCAAGGATTTTGGCTTAGGTTATTGTACTAATGAAATGTGAAAGGGAGTTTTGATGCACCAGCAGGCCAGAGAAGACCTCATTTTTGCGAAGGGATAGAGTGTCGAGCCGACTAATTGTTCATCAGTGCATGTCAGAACCACACTTATAACCTGCTTTTGTTTCCTTCTCTCTCTATTAGTCAGAAAGGCAGGACCACGGCGTGATAGGCACAGGTGGAACAGACCTCAGTGCTAGAGCTGATCTTCATGAGGCTGCAGCATGCTGATGACCAGATAGGAAGTTTGCATCAGCACTGCACAGATGCAGCGTACCTC
This sequence comes from Platysteira castanea, assembly GCA_013397175.1. Lineage (NCBI taxonomy): Eukaryota > Metazoa > Chordata > Aves > Passeriformes > Platysteira > Platysteira castanea. Next base: position 83,627 of record VYXC01000808.1, read on the forward strand.
TTTCTACCACAGGGCACTAAAATTAAAAAAGGAGCATAACTATTATAAATAGAAACACATGCACTCACCATTCGTGCCAGTAAGATGCCAGAAGCCAATCTGCTTGGCCAAGTTTACTCTTTTGAAAATGCTGGCTTTGCCCTAAATGCTCTGTTTTTCCATTTGCAGTGCTGTAAGAGCCCCTGCCAAACTTCTCTGGACAGATGCTGAGCCAGTACAGAGTGGAGGGCTGTTTGGTGGGGAGGGCCAGCAGGAGAAGGCTCTGTTATGGCTCTTTCTACTTCTTCACTGTTTCATATTCCAGGCAAGAACAGTGGGGTGTCCAGACTGGTTGAGAACTGGATTAACTCATTTCTCCTACAAATGGTTCTGTGACCTTAGGTCACTGATGCTGATTGGCAGCTATTTCAGGGTTTGCCACATACATCCTAGATCCTGAAGAGAGCACTCACCCTGCATGCAGAGCCCATCCGTGCAGTTCTTGGACTGCAGCACCAGCCCCTCGCAGTCCTTGCCCCCATTCTTGGGTGCTGGGGCCGTGCACTCTCTCCGGCGCCAGTGGGTGCACTCTGTGCCACAGGTGGACCACTTGCTCCAGGATGTCCACTTGCCATCCACTGAGACAAGGAAAGGACACAACTTGTTAGGGGTACACAAAAGTGAGACCAAGACAGGGCAATGCACATGTTGGCACAAGCCAGCCTGCAACTCCCAGCCATTCCTGGCAAGGCAGAAGTATCATCAGCCTGCTCTTCTAGTTCCGGTCTGTAAATGCACATTCACCCCCATATCCACTTTTGTCTCTGCCCCGGCCCCATTTCTGGTCTTTCTTCCCCTTTACGTAAACTTCTAACCAGTTTATCTGTGCTCAAAGTGCACAAGCAACAAGTCAGGAATCTGTGATTTAATTTTTTGGCGTGGAGGTGGCATTTTTTAACATAGAGGTTAGACTTGTCCAGAAATTCTTCTTCACTAGGAAGATATTTAATGTTAAATATTTTCTATTAAAAGAAATATTTAGAGGCACCAATCTATTTCACATGAGCACAACAAGGAATGAGTTCAACACCTTTCCAAATCCTGCAAATGGTTTTCGAAAGCATTGAACTAAACAGCTGAAGAACAAAATATGAAATTGCTCCAGTGACAGAGCTGGATTACCAAACTTCACAACCTGAAGATGACCTTACTGCCATTGCTTTGAGTGGGTCAGTAGTAGGAGAGCACTGGACAGTAGGACAGACAGCAGAATTTTATCACAGAGAAGTCACCAACTACATTGCATGTCCTGAAACAATTTTGTATTTTCAGAAGTTTACATTTAAATAACTTCTAAAAGTATGGATACACATCTCTTTCCAATAAAAATGCCTTTGTATTTGATGCTTGTATGTGTCAGGTAAACATCTGCCTCAAATTTAATATCCACATCCCAGATGCTTTACTTGCTGAGACAGCTGGACTGAACAGACATTGCAAATATATTTGCATCACAGTTGCTCTCTATATTCAAATCACAATTCTTTCCCAGAGCTTTCAACCTTTATCCCCCACATTTTGAAGCTCTGAATGTTCCCTAAATCCCCTGAATTATAAGAGCTGAGACTACAGTGCAAGCAGTGTGCAAAAGGCTGGAACTCGTGCTGCTTGATGTGTTCACTATTTTATACAATACAATTGCATATTAATTCCCTGAAACGTTGGATTTATTAATAATGAGAAGGAGGCTTTTGCAACAAATAACGTTCTCCTGAAAGGACTGATGACAGACGAAGCATTTATGTGTGCTGTGTGCTGTTCATACTGCACCTGGGCACAGAGTGGTGCAGGCTATTTTCTGGACGCTCTGGCCCTCGCAGAAGGCGCCGCCGTTGAGCGGGGCAGGGTTGGTGCAGGTCCTCGTGCGCTTCTGGAAGCCTCTCCCGCAGCGGCTGTTACACACGGACCACTCAGTCCAGGTGGACCAGCCTCCGTTCACTGCAAAGACAGAGAGAAAGAGCACGGTCACACAAGCAGCCCGGCTTGGGCAGCCCCAAGGCACTTCTGGCTCTGTGTCATGCGGCCTCCAACAGTGGCCACAAGAGATGACACAAGAAGCAACACTGAACAGGCACAAACCCACGTCTCCAACACACCAAGTGTATGCCAGAAGTCATTGTACGAGTTGAAGAAATGCTGATGCTGAATGAAAAACACCACTTGATGACTATTAGGGTCGGCAGGTGACCTGCTTTATCCTGAAAACCAACCTGACCCAGCCTTAAGCGCCTGGCGGAGTGTGCATGACCAAGATCCCTGCAGGTTCAGAGAGCTCTGGCAGCCAGAAGCCTGCACTCTGAACGCTGCACTGTTTTCCAGAGGGACAAAACCTGCACTACCGCTTATGCTCAGATGCCCCCATCACCTATGCAGCTGAGAGACTGCCATGCTTTGATTAGATTTAGAGAATTTTCTTTTCCTTTCTTTCAAGAAGGTGACTTCAGGATGTCAGGACAACTTCGCTCACCTCTCTGTGGACATAGCTGGTGCATATATGAATGCCTCAGCAGTCCCCTAACAGATATTCAAGCTGTTTGGAACAAACTAACACTAAATGCATTTTTTTCTGTTGGACTTTGGGAAGATATTTATGCTGACTGTCCTTTTCACCCACCTCAGTTTCTGGGATAGATGGAGGGATGAAGAAGGAGTTGTGCTGCTCTACATAATAATGTAATTGTCAGGTATGGGTAATAACATACTAACTGCTCGGATTCCCTAAACCCAAATGTTTGTGATACGACACAACCCTGAAGCATCTCTGGCAGCAAAACCCATAGAAATGCCTGCTCCCTACACATGTCTCTTGAATACACTTTTGAAAAAAATTCTGTGTATGTATGAGGAAGGGTTATAGTATGCTTACATCTTTATGTTTCTGCATTCATCTCAGTTACAAAACATGGTGCTCTTGCATGGTCCATCCCTCAATATCAAAAGCACTGCTAATCAACTCAATTCAGCCAGTTTTCTATAAAAACTGAAGTAAAAAGCCCTCATTGTAACTTCAGAGAAGCAACTGCTTACAATTAAATATAACTGCTACCCTGAATATGAAATGAATATTAGGGATAATCATAGGGATTTTTTCCTACTTGTCTATCCTATAATTAAGCTGATTGTAAGAAACACCAGTTCAGTCAGCTGGCACATAATCAGAGCAGGTTTTGTTCTGCTGGATACCCCCACCTGGAATGCATTTGGGGCAGTAACTCTACAGGGGCAAAGGCTTGGACTGGTGGGGCAGAGCTGCAGCACAACACAGGCTGGAAGAGATTCTAGGAGGGCATCTCATCCTTTCCCAGCCAAAGCATGGCCAGCCTCAGTCATATCAGGACTGTGGATGCTGACACAGAATAACACTATCTCATGCTTTATATTCCCCTGATATTTAGTTTCAAGCTAGGCTGTGTGCCTATGAACTGCAGCCCCAGAACACTGCTGTTTTGCTCTTGATGAGGGTATTTTTTGGAAGGTGGCACCAGAAATAAGCTTATTTAAAGATACAAGAAGATGGTGGGTTCTGATGAGCACTGACACTCTTACCAGTCTCTGGAACCACAAACTCCCTATCAGTTTCACTCTTATTTCTGGAAAGGGTCACTAAGAACAGGAATTTTGTTGGTAGTAAGCCACGCCTTGGACACTCCTGCTGGAGGATGTGCCCTCTTGCTCCTTGCTGTGTGCAGCCAGTGTGTGTTACAGCAAGGGGAACAGCCACCTTCTCTCCAGTGAGGCTGTCTGTGTAGGGGGCTGTTCCCCCTTTAATGCCATTGCCTGTCACCCATCAGCCAAGCCAGCAGACTTCTGAGGGATTTCAGCAGCGCCCCTGACTGCAGTCCCTGTGTGTGGCTGCAAGTCACCAGGCAGCACAGGCAGTCCAGCCTGGACACTGACCACAGCCAGCGTTGAACATGGGCACTGCGCATCCCCCTCCTGCCCCACCTCCTGCTCTGAGTGTGTGTCCATCCACGTGCAACACTACAAGGCATCACTCACCATAGACTATCACAGTCGCTGTGGTGCTTTTCCTCTTGGCCACAATGTTTTTTGCAACACAGGTGTAATTGGCTGTGTCAGAAAGCCGGGCTTGCTTGATGATCAGGTTGTGATCAATGGTGATGTAAAAGTTTCGGTCTTCCACGGGATCAATCACCTCTTCATTCTTCAGCCACTCCACCTTGGGGTTTCAAAGGGCCATAGGGGAGGCAGTGAGTCAGCACCAAGTCACACCGATATGGACAGACACAGTATCTGTAATTACATTTCTCATCCCAGAAAACACTATGAGCCAAGGCATGCGACAAAGGACTCATCTGGTGAACGTCACCAACTGAAATAAAACACCAGGGCAGAAACACAGGAGAACACCCTTCATGCCTACCCTCTCCTTCAAGTCCCCTTCCGCCCCACCCGTCCACACAACAGCTGTCTCCCCATGCCTTGGAAACATCAATGCATTTTCAAAGGCTGCCAGGTACTGTACAGAGAAAAGCCGATCTATGCTTTCTGAGTCGGAGGCAAGGCAAAAGGAAAGGGTGATACCTTAGGAGTGTATCTACAAACAGAAAATTCTCTTACAACATCAGAAACTCTAAATCAGCCCAGATCTCACCCATTCCTTTCCATAACTTGCCTAATTAGGCAGTTAATAATGCAGTAACCTTGTACTTACCTGCCTTGGGTCTAAAATGATGAAGCCCTAAACTGGGTGGGTCACACTAACAAATCACAAACCCCAATGTTTTTAAGTACACTTGCTCTCACATGCACATGCATGTCATTGTCTTGCTTCAATCAGAATGAAAAAAAAATAGAGTCAGTTGCCAAGGAAATAGGAAATCACAAGGACATCAGTGCTTATGTTTCCTTTTTATTCATGTAAGCTATATTTTACTTTAATAAAGCATAATTTCCTTGGTTGCACAGAAAAATATTTTCCTATGTGATTTTTAATCCAGACAATATTCTCTTTATTGCCTTCCTAAGAAAACACCCTGTTATATCCCAGCTGACTGCTGTGAGCCACTTCAATATAATTTGGCTGCAAATCTAGCAGCTTGTTTTCACTTGAACTGAGTGCGCTGAAGGACAGGACTGGGGCCCTGGATGGATCAAAGCTGGGCCTTCATGTCACTAGGTCACTTCAGCCTGTGCCCAGGATTTAATTAAAGGAAGAAAAACAAAAATACAATCTACCCACCAGACTTGTGAGGTGCTAGCTGCCAAGTCCTTCTCTCACAAACCCCACTTTTCTAAAGACATTTGAGGAACTACCCAAGTAGCGACACACCCCAAAAGCAATAGAGGACCTGCTTACCACCTGAGACTGCCCCAAACCATCATGAGAAAAAACAAAGATTTCTTCTGGTGTTCAACACAGAGGGCTCAATTCACCCCCAGACAAAGCCAGCCAATGCAAGACCAGTGCTGGAAGATGTGAGCTTGGATTATGGGTGCCCACCACTCACTCCCCACCTTTAGCCCGGCCATAAGCAGCTCCAGCTCCCCTACTCCAGTTTGGGTGGATGCACTTCAGGTATGAGCTGCTTCCAAAGATTTAAACCTTAGCAAATGTAGAGCCACTGCTCCAAGGAAAGCTTGATTTAAACCTCTCTTTCACAGCAGATCGCTGTGGGATGTGGCAGCCTCACAGCTGCCGATACTGTGGAGCTTAAAGCCCGTGGTGTAAGAAGGGCTCTGGAAATGGGTATGTGTGTCTGCGAGGAGCAGGGGAGGAAGAAACAGACATAAAACTTTGGAGGCTGTATTTCTGTCACTGTCACAATCATGTTTCACCACGGAAGATACAAGCTCTTAGTCAATAATCTGTTTTTCCTTGACAGAATGACTAAACTTGTTTTTCCGCCCTTCTTGAATCCTAATAGGTTTCAGGTATAATCAAGACAGACAGATTCCTATTCAGTCAATGGCAATATTTAGCTCCTTCCTCACCTGCAGGCCAAGTCTGCAGGCATTCTAGACTGAAAAACAAGCCAGGAGCTTATCTCCACCAGTGGTAGGCTGCCATTTAACTGAAGTCTCACACAAAAAATGTCTTTCTTTGGTTTTAATGTCACTATTTATTTCTGGGATGGAGTACAGACTTATGCCAGGGCTACACACACTGCCAGAGTTGTGTACATCCCACTTTCAAATCTGCCTGTACTCCTCCCGTGCCCTGCATATGGAGGACACCAGGACACCAGTGAGGCCAGGACTACAGTCTACATGGTCTAAGGCTCAGTTTAAAATATTTCTGGTATGCCCATCCAAGAATATACTCTAACAGCCTTTGGCACCCTAAAGGCTCCATGCCTAAGAACATGGCTCTTTTTTTCTACTACTCTGTAACATTTTCTCTCTCTGCAAAAACACACATACATATTCAGTCTGGGTCTCAAATGAGTAGACAAAATTAAAGCTGTAAGCATTGAATTCCCTATCATCCCTGCAAAATCACCAAAGATAATATGAAAAGAGAAGTTGCCAATACAAAAAAAAAGGAAAAAAAAAACCAAAACCAAACAAAGCAGCTCTGTATAATTCAGTATATTGCCTCTGGCTCTACACCAAATCTCTTAGGAAAAAGATCCTTTTCACCTACTGTCTCACAGAATTTGCTAACAGTAAAAGTTTGAAGAACAACAGGACATCTTTTTTTCTGCCAGTATATCAGTACTGTGTGTGCATGTCTAAATGCCATCTCTTTTACAAGGTATCTCTTTAATATATCTAATTCAGTCTTCTGGCATCCAGGTTTTTATGGTGTCTGTTAGTGTTGCTGTCAAATGTCAAATCTGAAGGAGAACTGACGGATGATTTGACAAGCAGTGGGAGTCTCCTTTCACACATATTTTAGCCATCAGTAGAACAACACAAAAAAAAGAGAACACCCCTCTAGTGGTTGTGTTTGCTCCCTCAGTCCTTATAGAAACAGGAATTAATTAAACACATTTTTACATGTAAGACTGTTGTTGGCACTTATTTTCAATTACTGCTGGCCCCATTTTTTATGGTGCAGGTGACTGCAGTGCTCAGCACCTCCAAACCTTAGAATATTTCTTTTGAGGTAACCAGAGGAGGTGGGAGTAGGGTTGTTCTGTCACGTAAGCAGGAAGAGATAAGCTGTCAAATACAGAAGAGAAGCAAGCAGAATGAGACTGTGTGATTTATGAGTGACAAGTATGCAAATTGTTAGCACAGAAGTTAAAAGCAATGATCTCTTTTGATGCCATGTCATTCCCCAAGGTGCAGCCCCCTTGCTGAAGCAGGCTGTTAATCCAGTCAACGCAGAAACTTATCCTGAATTTAATTCTGCAGCCTGAATAATAGTCACTGGCAGCTAAGGCACTGGGCACTTCTGTGCCAGAGACCTGTTCACCTGCAGGCGAGTGGACAGAGCAGTAGCAGGATATCCACGGGCACTTCTAAGTGCTCGAAAGCCTGACTTCAAGGTCATACCAAATCACACTCTTATGCCTCCATTTTTCATCTCTCTGGAGATGTTCTAGAGTAGATGTTTGCTTTTGCCTAAATGCTAAGGATGTATATTTACTGGCTATAATCAAACAATTCTTGAACATGTACCTAGTTCTTTGTATTCAATTAAATCAGGCACATCCCTCCAGCTGTTATTGATAAATATACTGATGGTCATGCATGTATGTAGAGAAAGCATGGGATCAGTTTTCCCTTATCATAACAGAAATCATTTAATTGGCAACAATTATGCCATGAAGGGTGGTGTAATTGTACCCTCTGGGGGATGACAGCTGTAGGAAATTACAACAACATACACATGTTTTTCCTCATATACAAAACCCCTGGAATAAAGCAGACACAAAACCCCTTTTCTTCCTGGTAGTTTTCTACTCAAGAAGGTATTTTTGTTATATGTTTGCAAACTGACTAGCAAGAGAAGGCCACTCAGTTGAGGTGGGAGAGTAGTGAATGAAATCCTGACCAATAGAATCCGCAGACTGGAGCACACCTGGAGCCAGCTACCTTTTGGTCACAGCTCCTTAGCACTCTGGACACAACTTGCAGAGCCATGAGGCGCACGGCTCCTGCCAGCTGCACGGGGTCTGCACGTCCAGGGCTGCTAATGGGCTGGCAAGCGAGGCTGCAGGAGACTGAGCTGTCCCTGTGGCTGGTGGGGGAAAGCACAATCCAAGGTGGCTGTAATTTAGAACAACATACCTTGTAGCGTCTTTTCTGTCACCCCGCTCCCTGCTGAGAGACAGATGTGTTTTCTCTAATCATTCACTGATTGGTATTGGGAGATACATTAACATAATTGGCACATTTGTTCTAATTAACAGAAGGAACATGCCACATGCCACCCAACACGAAAAGCAAGACCATCAGCAAGAACGGAAAACTGCAATAACCACCTCAGCTCTACCTGGGAGCTGCAGCCAGACCTGTGCTGCCACAGGGTGTTTCCAGCAGCAGCACACACAGACACTAAGACATGCAAAGCCAGGCTAGGCTTCTGTGCAGATTAAACGAACACAGGGAACATAAATCACACAAGCGATTACACACGCAGGAAAACCTATTACAGAAGCTAATTGCTGATACAAATTTAGCCGTACCAAGTTACTAGCATTCCTAGGCACTTAAATCTCTTGGCACACTTGCATATGCGTGACTGTTTTAGAAACTGGTAGAGCAGAAACACATCTGCTCTGAAAGAACCCCAAGGATGGAAAAGGAATATGATCTCATCTAGATGCTGCCCTCTTGATCGTATGAGTCCTTCCCTACATGTCTGGCAAACTCAAGAGCAAAGTCAGCAATGTCTGAGTTCTGGATCCCGGTCACTCATTGCCTCCTCTGCACCAACCTGCCCTAGAGTCATCTTCAGAGTGAGTAGCACCTGCTGGAAACAGCAAGTGTTCTACCCTCCAGACACAGGCAAAGTCCACCAGTGCAATTTTCCACAAGAAACAAGATGCAAACATCCGGGAGCAGCAAGAGACTTGCGTTGATGAAAAGCAGTTTGTAATTTTGGAAGGCGAGAACATTGCACCAGTGCCTCCCCCATGCCTGGCTGACACAGCAGGATTGCTTTACATCTGGTTCCCCATCCACACTGGATTGCGGTTGGTGTTGTCTGCAGCTGTGCCAACTGGTCCCTTGCAGCAGTCCCTGCTGAGCTGGCATCACCTCCAACAGCCACAGGGAAATCCCAGCTCCCTGGCTTCACCTGGATTGTAACACACACATGCCAACCCATACGGATAGTAAGGGCACACACACACATTCCAGTAAGAACAAACATTTGTGAAACTAACTAACTAACTAACTACTGATTTGGACACAGTACAAGACGTCTAACTGAGACTGAGAAAACTCTAGCAGTTTTAATATGAGCCAGCAGCAATTTCAGGTACCTTGAGACTTGAGCTTCTCTTTGAAGAATGTTATTTGATTTTGGATCTGGTTTCATCCCAGAAACTGTCTGCTCAAGATGATGCTGTCTTCTACGTACTATTTACTGGAAAGATATTTCATACACATTTAAGATTGAAAATAAAAGGAAAAAGAAGTCATCTCCAAAGAGACTGAAATTACAGTTATGAGAGACTGCAAAACATACTGAGAATGAGACAGCAAATGCAAACCACCATGGCACTTTGTTCAGTTGTTCTTATTGTGCTTCTGCTGCCAGTAAGGAGAATTGTTATTCCTGCTGTGGAAACGCTTCCTTAATTACACATATATCCAGCTTTCTGCTTGCAGGGTGTTTGTACAGATGCTGGATGTCTCCAGCCCCATTACAGCTTTGCTTTATGCACAACTGGGAAGTTAAGCCTCAAAATAAACTTCTGAGGTGGACTGGTACCAGCAGACAGAGAACTTTATTCCACAGAGTCTCAAATTCAAACACAGATCACAGCATTATTAAATTAAAACCATGGCATCTGCTATGTGGCCATCAGGAGTTGCTGGGCTGCCTTAGCCCACCTGAAAGAGGAGCTTGAGCTGAACATGTTGATTGGCACTTTTGGCACCATGTGGGCATGTGGACTCCCCAGACCCTGAGGCAAATGGGAGTGGTCTGTTGGGGAGCAGCTTTAAACAAGATACCAAAGTGATGTCTGCGGTTCTTTGGTTGGATGCATAGGTGGACGGATCTTATTCTTCACAGCACAGAGTGATATGATTTTTGGGATCAGTAAGGGGATGGGATTTGGGGGGTGGTTGAAGTCCCCAAGGACAGCCCCTTTTGCACTCTACTTCAAATTGCATAGTGCCTGTTGTCATACACACAGGTCCTCCAGCCAGTTTCAAAAGGCTGTAAATCCTGTATGGTTACACTTTTTAGTGAAGCAAAAGCACCGGGTCTAGAAACACATGAAAATTCCTGAGCAAAACCCAGCAAAACCTGATCAAACAACTCTTGAGTGACAGCTGATGTGTGCTCTGCAGGCTATATTTTGGAAGTACCTCCATGAAAACAAGGGAGCATCATAATTCTTCATGCCTAAGGTGAGCACTGCATTTGAAGAAGTTATTGTCAGAGGAACTGAGCAAGGCGGACACTATCATCAGGTGACCGGGGGTGCTGGTAGGAACCAGGAGCTCTGCAAAGCCCTGACAGAGGTAACTCTCACCTCAGGCACCAGAAGGCCTGCTGTTTATAGTGAGCAAGAATCACTGTGTCAAAGTAGGACCTGATGGACTAATCTTGTAGGAGTACAGAATAGTGGATGAGGAACTGTCTTCTCTAAGGGGACAACTGGGAAGTATGCTGATCTACCTCATCAAAAAAATGCAGCTAAAAGCTGTGCCTCACACTGCATATCTTCCAAAACTAAAAATATAAAATGCTGCTCTGAGTATAGCCTGAACGGGACAGTGTGGCAGCCTAGAATTTTTTTCAGACTGTACAGGGGGGTCTNTAAACCAGAATCCCAGAGCTGTCTTTGCCACAGAAAACAAGCTGTAGAGAAGAGGATAAGCTAGCAGGGTTCATGTCAGTGCTCTGCTAGAAAATCTCCCATTGTAATATTTAATGGAGGAACTAGACGTCTGACTGTTCTCCAGTCCCACAGATCACCCTGCCTGAACTGAATCATACAGCAACTGGATTCACTTTGGAGCATGGTCTGTCCTCACTTACACTGGCAACAACGGAACTGCACGAGAAAGGAAAAGCACAGGGGTAGAACCCATAGAAAATTCAGGTCTCAAAAAAACCAGTCCTGCAAGAAGGCCTATACACTTTGGCATGGGTTTCTGCCCTGTGGAAATGAAGTGGTAGGAAATGTAAAAGTAAGACCACTAATAATCTAGTTGTCAGCGTACTTCCCAGGAAAGCACAAACCCAAACGCAAACCTGTCCTTCAGCAGGAGGTTGTAAGCTATGTCTCATGCTTCACAAGAGTGACTTGACCACTCACCAGTACGCTGGGGGGTAAAAAGTGTGTAAAAAGGGACAGAAATGTAGGGGACGAGGTACTGACAATTGCAGGGTGCTTTGTCCCGTACTTTTGGATAAGGATAGGTCTGCGTGGGCAGACCTTACCCAGTGGATCTCCACAGCAAAGGATGAGCAGCCCTCATTCATTTTGGGCTGTGCTCCTTCTGCCTCCCCCTCCCCACTCTTCCTAGGCATGACACCCAAAGGCAGCTCTGCTGTACGTCACAAGGCACCGCAAAGGACAGTGTCACTCTTCAGCAATTAGCATTTGTGGCCACAAACTCCTCTGCTTGTCTCTCATAGAGCTCATTTTCCTGCTGTGAATATAAAACATTGTCTCAGTGACACACACCTGCATGGAAATGCACACACATGAACTCCCAATTAAGGGATAACTGCTGCAAAACAGAAGAGGCTCTCAGGAAACAACACAAACAGCAGTCATATTAATAACCAATTAGATGGAACTGCCTATTTGGAGAAGTCCCTAGCTTCCACCAGCCTTTGCCTGTGCAAGAGCAGCTGAATAAAGTTTGTGTCACAGTCATCTTGACTTGGCAAAACACTCTCTTCTGCCTCTTGACTCAGTGATCCTCTTCCCCTTGCTCTAGCTCCTAATTAAGCCATGAATGTGGATAAATATCACATCCAGTTTTAAACCCAACCGGGTCACCAAACTGTACACTACACCCTGTTCTGCAATTAAATTACTCTGTGAAACACCTCAATTAAAATTAAAGAAGCAATTACCCCCCTGTTAAAGGCACCACAAACCATACATTTCAATGCAAAAGTTCATCTGGCAGCTTACGGCATATTAACCAATCTCACATCTCATTTGTGTTTTGATCTATAACCTACCCAAATGAGCTAATTTGATGTGACTCAGTGTCTCTAACTATATTTTATCATGTGCAATGTGATGCTGGCGTCTTTCAAAGAAAAGTTAAATGAGCTAAGGGGTTAATTGCTAACAACTCAGCCATTACTGTTGGAGCGTTACAGATTGGGATCCTTCCTGCTTTCTCAGGTTAGGTTTAAAACATCACACACAGAGAGCAGAGTGGAATTGAAATGGATGTTTCTGCTCATGCTGGGGAGCTGCAGCTCTCTGATTTCCACTGAGTGTGAGGCTGGTGGGTCAGACTGCTGATCTCACCAACTTATCCTACTTCTCCCCACTGGGGAGAAGCAGAAGGCAGAGAAGCACAGAGCTCGGGCAGGGTGCTGTTTGATTTTATGTCTACTCATTTTTTTCTCCTTTTGTCACAGCAAAAGTATGTGAGTTTCCCCCTTCACTCCTCAGCTATGTGTGGAAACCTCAGAGTAACAGCACCTGTGCTGGTCCCTCTGCTGCTTGCCTGGGCCGTGCATTGGAACAGCCCAAAAATTTACCCGGGTGGTTCAAAACCTGTAGGTTCGTTCAGCTTGATATTGGCTATAAACCTGGGAGTGGGGAGGGATGCCCTGGTGCAGCTGACACCCACACTGGTCAGGGCAGGTGGGCAGGGGTATATGACAGCAGAGAAGCTGATCTGGTCTCCCCAGAGACCACGGAAATGCTCATTTCCCAACTTTGTCCCAAGTGAACAAGCAAGATGTACTTTGATTTGACCTCAGGCCATGAAGCTGGTGTATTTTAACACATCTATTTGTATTTGGATTTTGGCTTTTTCTTTTTTTTTTCCTAGTGTCCATGACCTGAGCCTGCTTTAATGCTTGTCATGTACTAGTGAATCTGAGGGACTGGTAAGTGTTACTTTAAAAGCTTTGCTTGCCCATCTGTCTTTGTCCTTCTTGCCCTCTGGAGAAGCAGTATGCTGCTGTGTGGTTCAGCTTTTCAGTAGTCCTAAGATCTGCTCTAGCATTGATCCATAAGAGCCTGACACAGTTAATTGCAATTAAATATGCTGGGAATGATAAGACTGAATTCCCCAGATAATGAAAAGAGGACAGAATTTATCCCTGAGCATGCTTGTTCTCACCACTTTGAAATACCAGCAAAAAAAGAAAACCAAACCAAACACCCAACAGAGAACGAACAGGGAGAAGAATCAAAGAGAAAAAGCAAGCAAAAGATGTTGGGACTCTGGACTCCAGCACTGCACCACATTACACTGAAGGCACATTTTGTACAGTTTCACAGTGTAAGCTTTTCTTCATCTGTTTCGGTGTTAAATCCAGTGACAACTTCAGAAGCCGGTAAGTAAAAAAAAAAGAACCTAAACAAAACACAGTTTACAGAATGTGAAGAGTCTCAGGCACATGCTCACCAAAGCATTTGGAAATGCTGCTCACAGCTGCAGCATATGCATTACCCTACTCGGAATCAAAGCAGTCTTTCAACAAGATGGAAAACAGCCTCAGTTTGCTGCCTGCCTTCTCCCAAGCCCTTCTTATAGTTACCTGTACCACCATATCAGAAACTTCTCCAAACAAATAAATTAAGTCTTAAACAAAGAACTCATTCATCTTTAAATTAAAATAATCATGTAATCCTTCAACCCACCAAGTTATCTTTCATCTTTCTTTTTTTTTTCTTCAATTTATCTTACTAGCTCCAGCAAGTGGCTGTAATAAAGTGCCACATTAAGGTATTCATATTCATTAGTGTTCAGGTCTTTGTTCTTTTAATAGTGTTGGAAAGAATCTATAAAGAGGCTGTATTAGGCATCTGTCCAATCTGGGTGTTTGATCTCCTTCTGACTTCAAAAGTCAGAAGAGGAAAAAAACTCACATTGAGAACGGTTCTTTTGAATGTCAGATAGGGAGTGTAAGATTTCTGAGCCTGCCAAGTGTTAATTGGTGTCTGCCCCGACCACGGTACAAATCAGACTCCGAGCCAGTCAATGCACTGTCATGAAGAGCTATTGACAGAGTGAGCAGGATACTGGAAGGCAGGAAAAAGCACAGCTGTTATGGCAGCAGCTCACAGAGGATTTTTTCAGAGATCACTTTCTACAAATCATGCTAAATTTTGCTGTCTGGGTCTCAGCCACGTGACTGGGTATAACAGACCTTTCTGAGGGAACAACCGGACTGGCTGCTGAAATTCCAGAGGTGCTTGTAACACTGCATAAAAATGAAATCATTATCAGCATTAATCTCTGTTTCTAGCAAAGGTAACGAAGTTCCCCAGTACTACCCTGCACTGCCTGAACAACACATCCCAGTGCAAAAACTCCTGTCATGGTACAGTAACAAGTTGATTTGATGCAAAGAAACATCAGAAAGGAAAATAAAAACCTGCTGTTAAGTTCCTGACGAAACCCAACTGATTAATATTACAGTTGTCAGCAAGCTAGCTCGCCAGACCTAAACACTCTTTAAAGTTTCAGAGATCTTAATGGGGAAAGAAAACAGCCTACAGAATAAGAAAATGAGAAAAATCTTCTGTGCTAATTATTCTTTCTGATGTTTGTGGACACGTTTCTGCAATTCTGATTAAATCTAAACTTGGGTTAGATGGGGAGGTAACACTTTAAGCTCCATCTCCTGAGAAATCAGCCATCAGCGCTGAGTGACAACCACTTTGCTACTTAGCCATGACAGTCTGACTTATCCTAATGCAAATTGGCAACAGTTTCTCCTGTGCGTGGTAGAGGAAAACCGAAGAGAATTCAGATAGGGGAATTACCGTCATTAGCAATCAATTTTTCTCTTAACAGCCGCAGTGGGTTTAGGATTTCAGAGGCCCCCCTGTGACTCAGGGACCCCCCTTCCCTGAGCTGTGAGTCTGAAGCTGGAGCCACCACTGCACTGCTGCTCACTGCTGTTGTCGGGCACAGATTCTGGTGAAGGGCAGGCTGGCTCCTGCAGGTGGAGGGCAGGCTACCCACCCTGGGTTTGCTTAAAAGCCAGTAGGAAAAACAGCTAAGTCCCTGAAGATGGCTTATTCGGCAGACACGTCCTCTACTTTCCCAAACCTCGTGCTGCTTTGCCTAGGAGCCCGTATTGAACGATGGTACATCCTCTCATGCCAAGTTGGCGGGGAGGTGCACACACACGAGTGAAATATAATCTGGCAAATCAAAAATTAAAATATTTTTATACCATGTTTGAAAGGTGCCACTGAGAAGAAGTGAAACGGTTTCTTTTCTTTAAAAGCGAAAGGAAAGATAGCAGGCTGGTATTAATACATTCCTCCAGCTACATGTCCTTTGGATGCCAGATACAGTTGTGATTTTTCAGATGGAAGAAAAAACTGGAACCAAACTGCCTGCAGCTCTGCCCAGCAAGGCACCGCTACCCAAAGCCATTAATCAGGTCCCAATCAATCTTGTCCACGAGCAGCAGTCAGTCAGCTCTCCATTACCACCCATTCATCATGCCCTGCTGTAAGTCACTGCACCATTAGCCACACATCAGGCCTTCCTTAGGATGTCCCTGTGCCAGCACTGCTGCTGTTGCTCACCTCAGCTACCGGGATGCCTTCAGGGGGACGGCACTGGAGCAGGACCTCTTGCTCCAGGGACACTTCTTTCCCCAAGGGCTCCTGCTCGAAAGTTTTCCGGAGATCTGGGGAGGGAGAAGAAAAAGAAATCATTAGCATTGCTATCAGCTGGTCATTTAAATTACATTTGATTGCCAAACTGGATAAATGCAGGAGACAGAGAAAACAGCAGTTCTGATCCCTGTAAAATAAAACACTTTAAAAAGTCTGGGTCATGTTTTCATTTCATTCCAACATTAAGCAAAGATGTCACAGTGGATTTATTACTTATGTTGTGGTACAGTATGTGAACCCAGCGAGGAACCAAGGCTTCCCGTGGAAAGTCATGTCCAGACCCAGAACAAAAAGTGAAGCAAGTCCCTTCTTCAGATCATTTATGTTTGGTAAACTATACCAGTGCAGTACTAAAGAAAGTTACGGAAAATTAGATAAATCTGTAAAACTACGGCATATAAACTGAGTTGCCTTAAACTCATAGATGAAAGTGCTCATGTTGTGATTGCATGTACTTTTAGCTCATAAGCTTTAACTTTACAGCTTTAGCTAATTTGTCAACACCTTATCATTATCCCTGTAGCACTAAGTTATTGTCATTATTAATAATAATGTAGTAATAATAATAATAATGATAATAATAATTAGTCACTATGAGGAGCTGAACCGTGCTTGGATCCCTCCACAGCACCACAGAAATGTGGCAGACTGACAGGGCATCAAACGCACCTCCAAAGCTGGGACCAGTTCATTGTACAGGACAGCTGGGAAGTCTGGCTTTTTTGTACTCTTCCGTAATGTCTTCGCACTGATGGTAAAACAGACTTGAGAAGTTCCCTCCCTACCACTATCTCTGTGTTTCTGCCATGGACTGGCACCCTCTTCACTGTGCCAGGGAGGATATGGCTTTGGAGAACTGCGCATTCAGCCTCAGTAGCTACTGGGGATATTCCTCCCTGCTGCTGGTTCCTGCTGCAAATGGATGTGAAGCCATGCTCAGTCACATCAAAGAGCTGGCCTGACTTCAAAAACTTTGCAACCCAGTTATTTTTGTTTTACTTCTTGTTCTGAAGTCAAACCATTTCTGTACATCAGCTCACGGTGAGGTTGCACAAATACTTGTGTCATATTGGCAACAAGACATAGTCATATGGGAACAATTTAAAAGCCAGATATTTCATATTTTAAAGCCATAACCTATGACTGGGCTGGAAAACAGATCACTGAACTGAACTGGTTTACAAATAAACCACGTAAAGAGTTACTTTTCATCTAGATTACCTCCAAGATCTGTTTTAGAGCTGACCCAACAACAAACTGCATCAGTGCTGCCAAAAGGCAAAACCTGGGGCTGGTAAATGCAAAGATGAAAAAGGAGATGGGGTGGCTGCCACCAGAATCAGCTCCTCTGATACCCTGAAACTCTGAAACTTTGAATATCATGAGACGTCTATCTCTTAGCCTGTATTGGGAAAAAGTGGTTGTCCAATTACCCGGAACTAAGTATCAGTCTAATGGTACCAAGAAAAAGCTCTGTCATAGTTGGAGATGCTCATTTTAACTTGATATAGTGGTGAACTTCTGACATCCAAGCATTTCCCCAGTGAAACTGAGGCATCTCAGTCATTCCTCTGCACCACAGGCATGAGAGAAGCAGCCCCACACTTCACTGCTTTCCCACCAGGGGCATGCCTGCTCCCTCTGGCACACAGGGCAGGGATACTGAGAGCCCCTTGGATGGGACAAGATTTATGGCCATAATTTAAGGCACCGAAAGATAAGCTTTGGTACATCTCACTGCAGCAATATGAGAAATTGCTGTCTCCAGCTCTCTGCTTGTTTGGGGTTACCATCTGTCAAATGGAAGCACATGCCAGTGTCACAGCTGCCTCACCACAAACCCCACCATTCAAACCTCAGTTGTTGCTGAAGGGGGCTTTACCCTACAACACCAGATAACTTAGGGCAAAGAGGAGGAGCAAAAGTCTGGACATGAACATTTATTAGGATGACATGCCAAGTTTCACCAGGCTGTGTCTCTCAGCACCCCCGTGACGCTGGAGTCACTCCAGGCCAGTGAGGCTCATTCAAGTGACAGCAACCGCAGCAAGTCTCTGATGTCTGTACAGAGCTCCCAACACAGTGCCAGCTCCAGCACCACCAGCTTCATCCCACCCTCTCTGACAGGCTACCCAGCTGACATTCGGGTTCTACGGCTCCTTCTGAGTAAACCTTAAACCCTTCAGGTGCCCATGGGTGGGAGTCATTCCAAAGACAAAATGCTGAGCTTTGGCTTGCTGTAATTCTGCATGTTAAACATGGAAATGAGCAGCTCTTTGAGGAGCTGGTAGGTTTCTTGGGAAGTTACATTCTTCCTTTGGCCTAGGCTCCTCACCCATCCTGTGGGCTTGATAGGTATCCTGGGCACACATAATGTCAGGATAATGCAGTTTGCTTTAAATTAGCAAACAGCTGGGGTTATATTGCTAGCAGTACCCATAAGATCACATTATTGCTAGTTCCACAGGTGTCTTCAGAAGAAAAGAATTACCTCCACATCAGGTACACCTTAGCGCATTTAGCAGGTACACACACGGGCACAGTGCAGACTATTATTGTGCTCTAATATCATGGCTGAGGGAAAATGAGAGAGTTACTGTAATAGCAATAGAAGCATATAAGCACAGTATTAAATAGCATATTAATAATAGCTTTCAGGTGTTCAGATATAGACGGCTGAAGACAGTAGAGGGAGATTAGATAATAACCTGAAAATTTTTCTTGACATGTTGATTTACTGCCCTGCCTACCTTCCTGAAGCATTTAACAGAGCTCTGAGGTTCTACATCGCCTCACGTGCACAATAATCACCTCTCCCATAAAGCACTTGCCTTTAAAAAAATCCCCAAGTTTTAGTGCATACAAAAGTAAATAGCATTAATCTAGAAAGGTCTAATCACAGTAAAAAAGTCCCCCTTTAACCTCTTTATCATCAACAGCTGGAATTGCTGGGTATGAACAGCCCTTTTTCCCTGGGAACAGTTGCAGTGGTGCAGCCGCAGGTGAGATGAACTCTGTGGGACCCTGCCTCTCCTGGCTGCCCCCACCCACAGGGCCTTGCTGTGGGAGGATGCTCTAATGGCACCATTGGATTAAAGCATTTCAATGATCCACAAACTAAAAACACACTAAGTAGGGCCTTTGACATAATAGGCAGTAATGTTCTCCAAGGAGCCATTAGATACTATTGAGTAAATTATACTAATTTGGCAGGGGGGAAGGTACATAATTGTGTATTTACAAGATTGGGAGCTCTTATATCCTGTTGGCTGCCTCCCACGTGTTCACAGCTTTATCCCACCACCTCCCGCTGCAGCCATGTCACCTACAAATGGCTCCAGATGGCAACAGTGCAGGGCACTTATGGTTAGCTGACCTAACCAAGCATAAGGTTAGCTTGTTGTGACCCACACAAGATGGGTTTTTAAGGGATGAAGAAGCAGAGGGCCTGGACAAACATCTTCATCACCTGCTGTAACCATCATGAAACACCCTGCTTGGACAGCTCTGGGTTTTGAAATGACTGCTTTTTCTCTATGGCCCTTGCTATGATTTCTGTGGATAACAATGACATCCTTCTAAATCTTCAATCCTCAGCTTCCTTTGCCATTTAACAATTATAGTCATCACGGAAACCTCACACTGTCAGCTGGGAGTGGGTGAGCTTGCTAATGTACTGGGGGACTTTGGATCTTTCCCAAGCAGAGTATTTTCAACAACACTTTTCAATTTCTCAGAGTGTCATATAAGTTGCAATTGCTTGTGAGCGAGGACAGAAGGGATTCATTTTCCCAGAGAATGGTAAGAGACTAATAAAATACATCCCAGTTTAAAAAAGAAGCTTTAACAATCTTCAAAAAATATGCCTGGAAAAGCAAATCAATAAAACATTTGATCCACTCTGGATCAGGACCTCTCTGTCTGTGAAGAGGCAGCGTGCATTATTAAAGCCTCGGGTCGGCAGCAGCCCTGTTACTGAGACACTGAGAGAGCACCTTCTCTACCCTCACCTTTCATAGGAGGGACATGAGAGAAAGGCAGCTGCACTTTCTTTCATTATTAGTTTGGTAATGCAGAATAATCCTGTATTGTCTGTATTAGCAACACTCTTCATCCCCTTATGCAGGTAATATTCTCCACAGCGGAGCGAGCCGGAGTGGACAGTGGTGCTGAAGGGCCCATCCTGTCTTTCACCAGCTCTCTGGCAGATCTCACCCAGCTGCAGGTAGGGATGTCACTGCCAGGCTCAGGTAACAGCCTGCACCCCCACCAGGCGCTTTCCCCCACCTCTACCTTCCCTTCAAGGCTGTCTTCATAAAAGAAACCAAAGACAGCTATTAAAATTCTGGTCTGCCACCTTGAGCCAGGCAATTTCCTTACTAAAGCATAGTCCTAGTAAATTCAGAGGGGGCTCTTGTGGCATATATCGCAGCACATTTACAGCATACTTATGGTGAGACTTCCCTGCACAACCCTCTCTGGTAAGGACATATGGCTGCATAAGAGCTGCATTGAAATGAGAGAATTTTCATAAGCATAAAACTGAAATAAAGTAATGGGAAATCAGACTCTCAGTGTGCACCATATTGTTAACTTTACTTCTGAATTGCTATGCTTTTTGGGCAAAGGGGCTTTAGGTCTAATTTTTGATGCACCGCTAAATTACTTCATTATATGTTTAATGCATTTTTATCTTACAAAACACTCAGAAGTTGCATTTTTGCCTGCCAAAGGTAATAGATTATACAGGAAGTCATGTAATTTCCCCACTTCCTTTTCTACCTGTCAGCTTCTAAGAAAGAGCGAAGAATGACCCTATTTTTTTTTTTTTTTTAAATCAAATATATTTTATCTCTTGGTTGTTCTGGGTTTTACTGTGATGTGTGGGTGGGTAAAACTATAAGGACATCTTTTATCATTTCTGAGAAATGTGATAAGAGGCAGACCAGGCGCTTCAACACGGTGCTAATGCAAGGGTGACTAATGAATGAGCATGAAAAACGGACACTTGTCAGCCAGGAATTAGATGCAAACCAGACGAACAGAACAATGCAGCATTACTGTCAGGGAAAGATGGATTTCTGCCCTTGGTAGACCTTTAAGACTCTCTGCGCCTTCTAGTAACTCCAAAGTCAACTTTCCTCCTATAACAAACAATCTAAAATATGAGCAAGCTTGAAGGGCACAAAAAGAAAAAAAGCTCACATTTTTTTCTATACAACTGTCATATTAACTGTGGCCATCGAGAAAAATACGTTCAGTGTGAGCTTGCAAAGAAACAAGGGTTTAAAATGCGAAAAGGCCTCCACAAAAACTATGTATTTCCATACAGAAGGATAGCTTGCTTCATACAGGTAAGTATATACAGCCATCCATATAAAACCAAACATGTCATAAGCAAAAAATACAATTAAAACACTAGAGAAAAAGTGAATATGGCTTGGCATAACTTTAGCTGTTGTTAGAGGATTGATATGCAGTATGTAGGCAAGATTTCAAGTCTACCTCCTTCCCTTGAGAGTGCTCTCAAGTGGCAAGGTTCAATTCTGTTTTAATTTTACCTAGACTAATAAGAACACCCAAACAGAAAAATAATTGTGGGAAATAAGGGGTAAAATGCCACTGATGTTCTACAAAGAGAATCCACAAGCTTGTGAAAACACATCTCAGTGCATTCTCAAACCTGGATGACTGATTCTTAGTTTGAGTAACATGACTAATATTGTAAAACTGGTCTCTTCCTCTTCCATCACTTTCCACAATATGGATAGAGTTAAGAGGCACCTTTTTGCTTCCAGAAAAGCCATTAAAGACTGAATTGCAAATCTAAATGTAAGAAACCATGCACTGTCAGGCACACTTTGGCCTTGCTTTTCTGTTCACAGCTGAGTCTATGACCTTTGCTCAGGGATCAATTGCACTGGTGGGTAAGCAATGGAAAGGTTAGGTACATAAACCTCTTTTTTTTCCATTTTGTTCTTGTGTGGTTCCAGTTCTGTGTTATTAATTAGATCAAACCAGATTTCCAGTGAGACAGTCACAGGAGTGTCATCACTCTGTAACCCAAGGGATTCCTCTGCAACTTCTATCAATGGCTTTTCTAAGTGTGGTGTCTTCCCTTAAGAGTCCCTTGCTGTATCAGCTGCAGGCTGGGCATTGATCAAAGCCTCCTGCCCTCCTCCAGTGCACTGCTGCTCATGGAATGGGACTGCAGCTGGACAGGGCTGTGCTGTCAGCTGGCCCGCACATCAGCATCTGGAGCTGGGGACTGAGGAAATAAGTCAACACCTCAAAACTGTTCTAATGCTCAATACACAACTCTGTGCTACTCTTTCCTTCTCTGGAGGGGCTGTTTCACTTCTGGCCAGTCCTAAAGACAAATGTTGCAGCACCACGAGGCTAACACAGCCACCTTCTCAGTCTAGAGACGAACATCAGGGACGGTGGAGCTTCCACCTTTCCATAGATGCCTGGCAGCTGGTGGTTTGGGCTGAGCTTGTCTGTACCCCTCTGGTGGCTCAGGCAATAACACCTGCTCAGGCAATAGCTCTGACACCCCACATAGCCAAGAAGCAGCATGAACTTTCACGGCCGAACAGCTGAGGGGGACTGAAGCAGCTTCTTGGAGGTGCACACCTTGTTTTGGGGATGCAGGCTGCTCTATCCACTGACCTGAGCTACAGAGTAAGGTGAGGAACACCATTTGCTTGCCAGGCTACAATCTGTGAGACACTGCACGAGCCCAGGACCTTCTCTCCTCTTTTATTTCCTTTGTATTTTCAGCCTGAACAAATGGGAGGTGCAGACTGGCCAGCCCTTCATTCTGTCAATGGCATCGTCAGCTAGTTGGGGATAACACTATACCCCGATGACCTTCTAGAGACTCACTGCCTACAGATCTGAAAAACCCCATTCTTTTCCCCTCCTCTCTTTATCTCTAAGCTAGTTCAGCCAGGTGCTCCTAAGACTAAATACTCTTTTGCAACACAGCTTCCTTGAGGGCTGTGCTTAAAACAACTAATGACCCACTCAATACATTTGGTATTGAAATGACTGTAAAAAACACAAGCAAACAAACTTTATCAAGAATTCACTGAGCAGATGGGTTCCCAGGTGTACACTGCTCACACTGTTCTCCTCCTCTCCTATTTTTACTTGATAGCTCGATATTTTATTGTAAGTTTAACCTGAAAACCAATTTATAAACTTAACTGCATTATTTTATTTGGTGGTTGAAGATGGACTCCTAAGTTCTTGTTTTTCAAATAAATCTAAATGTAATATTCAAATGACCTAATCTCAACAGGTGCCTTTTTACATGACAGATGTACTAAAGGTACTAAAGATAGTCATTAGAAATATCAAGTGTATGTTACAATTCACACACAGAATTTACAAGACACTGAAACACTAAAACTGAAAAGTATTTATATAAATGGTATTTTGTTGTTGCACTTCTGGTATAATAACCTAACCCACACAGCTGTCTGGTCACTACTAAAATACAAGCAAAATTTTGTTAACTTCCTGGCTGGATCTATCAGCACTAAGGCCCTAAGCAGACTCATCTAGACTGAAAGATGATAATTTCTTAGGCATGACAGTGTAGGTAGGATATTCTCAAGGCTCCTACAGAGGGATTCAATTAATGTAAATTCAGTAAAGGAGTTTTCTTCTGTTTTTTAAACAATGCTAACATCAAGTCCACCCTATATAGAGTCTTGGCTCTTTAATGCAATGTAATTAACTGTTGCAAATACATTCTTAAATTTGGGAGTGGTCATGCCTGTTACCTTGGGAAGTGGTACAGAACGTGCTTATCAGGAGCACGAGCAGAGTGATAGGTAGGATTGAATGTGCTAAATGCACAGTTAACCTCTCTGCTGCCCTTTCTGTAATCTGCTGTTCGTCAGTAATCTCAGTTTAAGACCATGTGCCTCGATCATCCCTTTATTCACTACAAGCAGTGGATATTGATTAGTAGCAACTTAAATGGTACACAAGGAAAGAAGGAATTAAGGTCCTAACTCTGCTAACTCTCATACACACTTACTGAAGTACACAAACCACATTTTAATGTTATTTTTTAATACTGGATATCCTGGACATACCTTCTTCCTATTAAAATTTTTGAGTGTTGTCCTTTTTAGTTCCCTCTGCTTATCTCAACACCCACCCAACTCTGTACTCATTGCAAATGCTTTTGTGGCTGCAGAACGTGTCCTCACAGCTCTGCTTGGATCAGGTATGTGAAGAGAGGGAAGAAAGGCACTGTGGCCATGTGGCACGGAGCATGGGCCCCAGCACTAAAAGGTGAGATAAACAAGTATCAGTAAAGAATATGTGATTGTTTTTCACATCTGCTTCTTTGCATAACTGCATACCCCTTGTAAGCGGAGATAAACCATCAGATGAACCAATCTATTTTTCTGTACCGCATTTATCTTATCAGTATACACTATCTGACATCCATATATTAACTGCATGCCTTTGAAATAAATGTCTGGGAGAATAACGGCTTTTAGATAAGTACGTTGGAAACTAGTACAAAATTATAAAAAAGATTAACAAGCACAGTTCCTTACTACATCAGGGCTTTTAAAAATCTTTTTTCTTTGTTTTTTAAATTCTGATTTTAAGATAATAAATGAAGGAAAAGAAAAAACTATTGACATCCATTACACCAAAAAAAAAAACAAAAAACCAGGTAATAGAAATTACAGAAAAAGCTTCTATTTTCTCATAGATGTTCAACAAATCCAAAACCTGGGAGCAAGTTTAGGTCTTGAATTTTTACAATATTTTCTCAAGGAGAGCATGGGTTAATATCATGAAGTCAGTGAAGCTACAGCAACACCAAAGTGGTGCAAATGGAAAGTGAGGTTGCTCTATGCACAGGGGCTCAAAGCAATTTGTCTTAGCCACCCCTTTATCATCTGATCTAAAAATTAGGTCAAATCCTGCAGCAATTGTTTAGTCTTTATCAGATGTATTTTCCAGTGGGTTTAACTCCACTTTTGGTTACACAGGCTCAGATCTCATTCATTGTTTTAACAGGAATTTTGCCCTTTTAGGTTTTATCTGCTCAATGACATCAACTCTGTTATAGAAAATTCACATTAAAACTTTATATTCGGTTGCATTTTTCGCAGCTAAAAGTAAAGCTGCCCAATCCCCCTTCTTTCTCCCTCCCTCCACAACAGGAAAATTTTTTAATTTAGCAGGAAAACTGTATCAAAACATCTTAATGACTCCTAAGGCTCCTGACAGGATTTACCTAGAATAAATCAGAAATGTGTGAATAAATAGGAAATGTGTTTTAGCACTTTCCTAGGCAAATATCTCAGAAAAGTTATTGTATCTTTCCAGCTCCGCCAAGATACACACATTAGGTGTCACTACTTTGTTCGTTTCTGATATAGCTAAAATGGCAAAGTGAAAATTAATCTCAACAAATCTTCTGGTTTAAGAGGATGAAATGCTCAGCTCTGCTCTCATGGGGAGACCAATGCCCCAGGATGATGAATTCCATGAAACAGGAAAAACATGCCTTTGCTGGAACAGCCTGCACAGAAGGGAGTAATTTCCCAGCATACTTGTGATCCAGGAGTGCAACAGTGATTTGCGTTAAATGCCCTGAACACTTAGGGAAGCTGGAATGTTGTCTTTAGACTCTGACTCTTTTCCTGTTTATACTGCCAGCATGGGCAACCTTTGAAAACCAGCAGCATCTTTAGTCCGTATTTATAGATCACTCTTTTCCTGAATAACTGAAGCTCTTGGTCAAAGCAATGTTGCAATTGATTTTCACAGAGAACTTTCATTGACCAGGTTGTTATGTACTTTCTGACACATGCCTGACCTTGTATTAAACAAAAACAAGCTGCTTTTCCAGGACGCACATTTTTCACACTTTCAAATTACTTTTCAGTTAATTCTATTACACGCTCAGTGAACAGTGATGCTGGGTGCTATTTTTCTGTTTGTTTGTTTGTTTTAATGGAGTGCAGCTCCAGTCCTTGAGAGGACACAATAATTCCAGAAGACAATGTAATGGCATAAGAGAGAAAAGACAGAGAGGGGATAAGGAGAAAAGGAGGAGATGAACAAGGAGAGGGAGAAAGAGGGAGAGAGAGGAGAAGAGGGAGAGGGGGAGAGAGAGAGAAAGAGGAGAGAAGCTTTTCTTAATGTGCTAGATATGGCTAGTTATGCTACAGTTGTACCTGTCAAGATAAAATCACCAGGTTTGGGTATTAAGATAAATAATTCCACCTAAGCAGTTGACATGCTTCATTGGCCCCTCACCTTTCCTAAAGGTGTCAGTGCTCACTCTTGTGCCAGTTAAAAGGGAAGACTGCACTGGTGACAAATAAGCAGCTATAGCTACAGACTGATGTGGAGACATGGGCTCTTCTGTCCCTTTTGGACATCCTTGATTACCTGGATTAATAAACATGCATAGAACCTATGTTGTACCCTAGCCTCATGTGTAACCATCAGAGTACTTAACCAGCTGTGTGGAAAGGTTATTATGAAACAACTATTATATTGCCAGTGCAGATTCAGTCCTAAGAAGTCAAAGTTGTGAATACAGATGAGTGTCGGTGTAACTGAGTTTAAAACACTGAGTTTAAAACAGTGATCTCACAGACCAAATAACATCAGAAAATAAGGCATATTCCCCACATCATCTCTCTGAGTTCCTAAAAAATCGGATGGAGTTACCTGATAAATTAAGCCACTGCCGCACATGGATAATTTTGCAGAGAATGTGCTTTTTCTGCTGGTTTAAAATCTGCAGATTGAAGGACTAATACTTCAAACCTTAATCCCCAGGAGTCTAAGTGACTTGCCTCTGTCACAGCTGTCCAAGAACCCCAAATTCAGGGATACGAGGTTAAAAAACTTCAGTAAAATACAAAGCCACATTTGAGTTACAGGCCTATAAAACTTCCTGGTGTTTATTTAATTAGACTTTTCTGGGGGAAAAAAAAAAGCCACTGAGACTCTGGAAAAATCACTGAACTGACTGTTCCCCTCTTTCCAAAATATAGTAAGAAAAATAAACAAGCTCTGTATTATGAGGACCTTCAATAGAAATGTTGACACCTGGGAAGAAATGTCAGTTGATATAAAATAACTTGCATTCATACATAATGATTACGTGTTATATAGAAATTAGGTGCACAGGTATGCCAGCACACTAAAGTTACTTAAAGAGCAAGTAAAATACACTTAAGTATATATAAAATACTTCTAAACTGTGTTAATTTAATGGTCATCTGTCAAAGGGCTACCTGGCAGGACATGAAAATCTACTGAATGAGTTAACTGCAGAGTCATAATCTAAGAAACCTGTTCAAACATTGTTAAGCCTCTCTGAAGTGGTTAAGAGTGAAGAAAAAGAGAATTGAAATCACTCTCTTTTGTTTCAGTACAAAAAAGGAAAATCCTCCAAGTTTTGAAAAGCTTCCTGCCACGGGAAAGCAATATGCACACATGTAATGGCATTTCTGCTTTTGCAGGAAGACTGTCTTGGGCAATAATTTTAATTCCCCTTAGCCCTGGGGAAATTCTTCTCTGAGGGTAGGCCTGTACTCAAAAGTACAGCTCCCTTTTCCCAGTCAGTTACTTGGACTAAAAGCATTCAAAAATGAGTATTTAAATGGCACCTCCGAGATTTGTATCTGGATGTTTATACAGAAGGTACCTCCGCTCTGAGGATTTAACCAAGTAGTACTTTCTCAAGAACAGAAAGAGAATCAAGCCCTTAATGAAGAGTTATAATGACAGAGAGTCCTTCCTCTAATGTGTCTGTGAAAAGGCTTATTTGGCTGGAAGAATTCTCTTATCCCATTATAAATTGTTAGGCACAGTGCAGGAAATATAAGTATGCTGCAAATCCAGCTTCTAATAACCTTTTCTCACAAAATGTGTTTTTGCTGAGGTGAAAGCAGTGGAAGAGAGGCAATTCTAGATGATATATTTTGCTCCTATTATACAGAACAGTATTTCATCATGTGAAAGAGAAATGGTAGTCCCCAGTGCGACTACTCTATTACAAAGAAAAGCACCTCTTTGAAAATTAATGAACATTAAATATTTGTACAGTCAAATGAAGATCTGTTTTCAGGGAACTGGTTGCCCTGTGTTCTTGGAGTCTAAGCTGGGAATGGTTCCAAATAAATACTGAGGTTAGAAGCCATGAATAACAATGATGAAATACTAGGGTTGAGATGACCACTTTCAAACTCATATTACCAATCTGATCACATGATATGTTAAACATACACTTTCTTCTTTGCCAAGGAACAGCAGCTTTATTATCCGGCTGCAGCGATATACATTTTCAGCTTTACAGAAAAGAACCTGGGTGTTCTGGTGGACACCAAGCCAATAATGATTCAGAAATGTGGCAAATGTGAGCAAATACGGCTAATGCTGTCCTGGCCTGTCTTAAAGAAAAAGTATTGACCATAGGTGAGGGAGCTGATCCTGTCCCTCCATTCAGCCCTTGTGAGGTCACACCTGGAGTGCTGGGAGCAGTTCTGGGCTCCCCAGTACAAGACACACATGGATATACTGGAGGCAGTCCAGCAAAGGGCCACAAAGATAGCAGCACCATCTCTCCTGCAAGATAAAGCTGGGAGAGATGGGACTGTTCATCCTGGAGAGCAGAAGGCTCAGGGGGATCCCATCCATGTGTAAAAACACCAGATAGGAGAGTGCAACGAAGACATAGCCAGGCTCTTTTCAGTGGAGCCCAAAGATGGGACCAGAGGCAATGGGAAGAAGATGAAACACAGGAAGTTCACTCTGAACATTGGGCAACACTTTCTCATTGTGAGGTTGACAGAGCAGTGGCATAGGTTGCCCAGAGGTGGTGGGGTCTCCTTTGCTGGACATATTCAAAAGCCATTTGGTGATGGTCATGGGTAACTGGCTCTAAGTGGCCCTGCTTGAGCCAAGGGTTAGATCAGATCACCTCCAAAGGCACCTTCCAGCCTGGTTCTGTGAAAAGAACAGCTATCACCTCTTTCCATAGCTTGCTTTGTTAAGGCTCCTGCTCATTAGCTTCAGGCAGTTTTACTGGGACATAAAACTGCTGTACTCAATAAATACTGGGTTTGATGCCACACATAGAAGAAGAATGAGGTTTAGCTCTTAAGAAGAGAATAAACTGAAACTCTTGTGAATATTTCTGAAGGCCTCAGTTTCAGTATGCACCAGTAACTGCACAAAATATAGAGCCTAAGTGGCTGGAAACTAAATATCTCCCTCAAATGGCAGAGATTGCACTTCTCCTCACCTAAACACCACCAACCCCAGCTGCACACCCAAGCACTCACATGCAATGCGGACGTAGGCTTTCCGGCTCTTGGTGGTGCCTGCGGAGCTCCAGGCAACGCACTGGCACCAGTAATCCTCTGGCCCGAAGAGCTCCTCCACTTGCTGCCGGGAAATCTCGATGCTGACCTCCCGGACAATCAGACCTGTCAGGGTGCAAGGAACACTGGTCAGTGCTGGGCTTACTGATGGACAGAAAAAGAGTGTAGTTACAGAAATCTGCTTGCAGAGTTGCTGGGAGTCCTCACAGCTCTCTACAAATATCTACTCAGCAACACAGACTGTCATAAGGATGGGAAGGGAAAAAACCTCCCACTTTATCAGCATAATGAGACATGTGGGTAAGTAAAAAAATAAGTGCTGAGATTTTGACTTTTGTCACATACAGCATGTATTTTAGACAAATCAGGGGAACAGCACCTCAGCTAATTTAAATTGTACCTCTAGGACAATTTACATCAAGGGATATTCCAGACCAGTTTTATTTTGATATACCATAAAACCACATAGTCATTCAGCTTATGCAACTTCCTTAGTCCTTTTGTACTTCATCTCTTTTTTCTAGACAGGCACAGCACAGGTAGAAGTCCTTTTACTGTGATACTGAACAGGAAAATGGATTTTAGGACTGCAGAAAATGTCGATACTTTGTAATGATGAGCACATGCGCTGCAGTATGGTTATTGCAAGCTGCAAGACTACTGTCATATATTCTGCAGATATTGGGGTATTTTTTAAGAGATTTTATAACGCAGTGAAACACAGTTCAGTGCCTGACAGTCTCGCTGGCCCTGCCCTCTATAACCCATCTCAGCACACCCCTCCCCCAAACCCACAGTTGCACCCACGAGGACAGTGACCCACTTGCCATCCTTCCAAGCAGACCGATATTTGCCCACATTTCCCACACAGTGCTCTCTCTCGGGAAGCTGTTTTGCTTCTTCTAAGTGCAAGGAAATTTTGCGGTGTCTCAGACACCACTGCGAGAATTGCTGGCAAAATGTGTAGATCCTCTAATGACAATCACTGTGTTTCATACTGACACAAGCCCTTTCTCTGCTTCAAAATGCACTGCCTGCTCAAAAGGCTCTTAATTACTGGCGGGGGTGGGAGAGACTGCTTACACCTTTTCTCAGCATATTTGGTCTTTGCTGATGATGCCCAAGTATTGGCAAATTTCTAATGCAAGTCTGCCTGTAGAGAACACCACTGCCATTTCAAAAACATCTTGCAAACAGCCTTGAATATATAAATTCACATACAAATCTTTTGTGTAGTGAGATTGATTTTCTTTTTCTTTCCAGAATTGCCAGGAAACCGAACTGAATTATCCTTGGATCAGAGCATGCACAGTTTGTCCCCATCACCAAACACCAAAGGTCAGGTCCTTCTGCTGAGCACAGACTCGAGCCTGTGGAGGCCAGCTACCCCCAGCCTCCTGCCACACAGCTTACAAGGGGATATTCATAACGTGAATGTTCCCAATTGTACTGCATGGCGTGTTCCTCAAGTGCTGGAAACAAGGCCAGCCCTTTGATTTGCCTCCAGCCTCACAGAGGCTCCATTCAGGGAGCCAACGATTAATTACTGTTTGCACACAGCTCTGCACTGTCACTGTGGCTGCATGCTGCCTGCATCCCAAACTTGGGCAACAACCTAGCAGCAGAAAGGAGCTAAGGCATGGAACACCACAGATTTCGCTGGTGGAAATGCCTTCTAATGAGATGCATTTTCCTGCTAGAGACTATCACAGCCCAGCTCCCTTTTTGTTTCATTAGCCTTGACATCTTTAGCCATTGAATAATCAGTTACTTTGGGGGAAACACTTAATAGCTCTTCTCCTTGAAATGCAATACTCAAAATGTGGCAACAGCACTCCAAAGAGTGGAAATCAAAGCAGTGCATGGGCATTTGATATGCAGTGAATACTATGTTATAAACTTACTCTGCTTTGATGAGCTAATTTGGCTCCAAAAGGGGTCTGAGGGATAGCTTTTGTCCTGGTGAGAAGAGCATGAAGTGGGTGGGGAGGGAGCATGTACATTACATGCATAAAAATTGTTATATTTTCCCAGTGCAACTGCTGTTAGCCTAAAAATTACTCTGGGAAGTTCATTCCCACAGTTTTTATTGCACTAGCCCAGGGAGCTTTTGAAGGTTACAATATTATGTTTTTATAATAAGCCTGATTATGACAGAGCTTGATGAAGCAGTGAACTTTGTTACCCAAGGGCCAAAACAAGCAGGCTCATAATGACCATACTGGTTAATAATGATTATGAAACAGTCTTAACATTCAGGACACAAATGCCATTTTCTGATTGTCTGTGGAAGATACAAAACTATACGACAAACAGCTGCTCCCCGTGAATGCACCAGCAGAACTTTTTATCTCTGACCTCCTGAGAGGCCTTCTAATTCAAAATAATGAGCTACTCCAGGTAATGTCTTTTGGGACAGCTGTGAAGTGCTGACAGGTTTCAGTTATGCAAAGTAATTCGGTCTTTGAGTAAAATCAACGGTTGTGCCATGACCAAAGAGATGCACACCTTCTTTCCCTAGCAAATAAATTCTACCTCTTTCTGCTTACAAGCAAAAAATGTCATTGTGTCTTTATCTCTGAGGTAAGCTATCTTTCCTAGAGTTCAAAATGTACCAAACCAGTTGGTGGTGCCACAAGATCATCTGGGATATAAAGATCCATGGCCAGAACTCGGAGCTGATTCTACCNTTGTCTGTGGAAGATACAAAACTATACGACAAATAGCTGCTCCCTCTGCACCAGCAGAACTTTTTATCTCTGACCTCCTGAGAGGCCTTCTAATTCAAAATAATGAGCTACTCCAGGTGATGTCTTCTGGGACAGCTGTGAAGTACTGACAGGTTTCAGTTATTCAAGGTAATTCAGTCTTTGAGTAAAACCAACAGTTGTGCCATGAAAGAGATGCACACCTTCTTTTCATAGCAAATAAATTCTACCTCTTTCTGCTTACAAGCAAAAAATGTCATTGTGTCTTTATCTCTGAGGTAAGCTATCTTTCCTAGAGTTCAAAATGTACCAAACCAGTTGGTGGTGCCACAAGATCATCTGGGATATAAAGATCCATGGCCAGAACTCGGAGCTGATTCTACCACTGCCTCCCGGCATTGCCCACTGGCACCTTATTGCACAAACAGCCACACTGATTTAGTAGAAAACCCTCACCAGCTGAAATGCATCCACCCTCAGACCCTGGGGCAAGCACAAAGAGACACGTTTCCCTTGCTGTACCAACTGGCAAACTTATTCCTTCTGCTAGCACACTCCAACATCACCCCTAACAGAAAATCCTTTTCTAGGCCGTATTGCAAAAACTGCAATTTGCTGAGGTATCTCAGATAGCAACTGCCTTGTTAGCAGCTGACACACTGCGTTTCATCAGATTTCACAGGGGAGCTGGCACACTCTGTCTGCTTTCATTCAGGAGTGTATTGCTTATCAGTCCCATGTGGGCACCAAGTGCAGGAAAACCCTTGCATGATGACTTCAAACAGAGATCTTCATCTTGTGAATGCTGGACTTGCTTCTGCTTCCACACCAAAAAACATTAGCTAGAGGAATGAAAAAGAGAAAAAAAGCTTAAAGGAAAAAAAAGCTAAAAACCCCATGTCTCAGTATTTCCAGATAATGTGACATGCTGCACCTCTCATTCAGAGGTTTATCAAATAACTGTTTATCAAATTGCTTGATTATAGGTGAGTGAACAATCTCTGAGAGCAAAATTAGAAGTTTCTTTATAAAATGAGTCCCTTTATTTTGCCCAAGTATACTTAGGACAAGGCAGACTAAGAGCTTAGCAATAATTTATGCATCATTTAACCTACCTGGTACTGGCCAATTCTACTTTGTCACTGTGCTAAGTAACAAAATGTCATCTTCTCACAGAGAGTAAATCTTCTATCTTACCTTCTTTTTTAGAATATATTGAATATTTCAGTCTAGTTCTTCATATGGCTAAGCTATACAGCAGGTGAAGATACACACCATAAATGTGGGGGTTTTTTGACCTCTTGAGTAAGCTGCACATTTCCAGAACTACATAATAATCACTTAGATGGTGGAACAACCCACAAGAAGTTAGGATCTTCCTATTTCAAGCAATGCAATAACAAACATAGCTGAAGGGAAATAACAGCAATGCGGGCAGCTAGAATTCTTGACAGGTTCCTTCTATAAATCCAAAAGAAGCTACCCAAAGGGATATCCATGACCACATGATGACATGCTCAGCTGAGAGAAGAATAAGGAAGATGTTCAGAGTGGTGGTATTTCTCGTCCCAAGTCGCCTGTGATGGAGCCATGCTTTCCTGGGAACCCCTGCGTGCCCACCAAGTGTTAAATAAATTCTTTGTTTTGCTTTGCTTGTGCAGTTTCTGGTTTACCTATTAAACTGCCTTTATCTCAACCCATGAGTTCCCTCACTTTTACCTTTTGGATTCTTAGCTCCATCCCACCACGGGAGTAAATTGAGTGAGTGAGTGAGTGAGTGAGTGAGTGAGTGAGTGAGTGAGTGAGTGGCTGTGTGGGGCTCAGTTGCCAGCTGGACCTAAAGTGCAACAACCAGCCTAAGACATCATTTTGCCCTGATAGTTTTCTGTCCAGTTCAGGATGGATGACAGTGACAAAGAAGGCTCATGACATTTGTCATAACTTGTCTCCAACTATGTCCCAGTCCAGTGAATTAAGTAGGTTGTCCATAAGTCACAATTTTTTCCCTACTTACTAGCACAGCTTATTCAATCATTCATTTCAATAAAATCAATGTATTTCTGGGACTAATACAACTTGGACTCTGAAAAGGGGTAGGAAGGAACCAGAACTTATTTCTGTGTTTTCAGATTATGAGGGATTACTGGGCAGAGAAGGCAGAGGGTGGAAGGAACCCTGCTCAGTCTGCCTATTGCTAATGTGTGCAGCTCAATAAGCACGGAGAGAGAGAGGCACCAGCTCATGGTGTATATCAAAATCCAAGTTACTACCCCTCATGGAGCAAAAGGAAGTGTGAAGAGGGAATCATGCCTTATATGTATGGTCTTTTATTACAACTGTATCCTAGAAATGGAAGCAAAGACACATTTCATACACACAGTCCCCAAGTGCTTAACTTAGCTGGCTATACAAACTGTGAGGTGGATTATCTGGTCGTCAGAGGCACAAATGTTGTCTTTTTTAATGTATGCAAATGTAATGTAATTGTAGATATTATGGCAGATTATTGATAACTGCAATTATAACTCATGGGTTCCATATTGCATCCACTGAAGTAATTGGCAAATATCCCAATGATTTTAAAAGAAACAGATTTGCTGTTCAGACTCATTTCTTTCTAGAGAAACAAAAATATCTCAAGGTTCTATGACCATATAAGACAGCAAAAGACAATAAATGATCTCCATAAACATCAGAAAACAGAAAATTCTAATCAATTAATCAAATGTAATTATTCAGCCTGAAGTCACTCTAGGTCACAGAGTTAATATCTACACCTCACTGGGCATCATTCCACCAAGAAGCTGTTTTGATGTATTTTGGCTGCCATAACTGTTCGGCATTTGATATTAATACCCAAGATGTGTGAAAATACTCCTCAGGACTTTGACAGAGCAATTTTGGTGGAAGTGCTACATTGGTATGTGTTTGAACCCTCTGGCAGAACAGTAAACAGGAACTATTTAGTCGCAAGACTAAACTGCACTTACAAACTCAAAGAAACTGCATGGATACTTTGTTTATTTTCTCTGTAAGTAGAAGTTCAAACAGTTCCTGTGCTTTTGTGCTTTCATTTGCCCAAAAGGTATTTCATTAATTAGTAATCACATACGCCAAAGAACACATTTCTCAAGGAGATGGAACTTTATGCCCTACTGGTCTGGAAAAAGACATTACAGTAATACCTGCATATAGATTGCAGGTATATCGCAGCCACTGCAAATAAGTATGGAAATAGAGCCCATTTTCACAAAGGTAACTTGCAACCCTTTACACATTCAATTTTGTGAAGTCAGTTCTCAGAGCATCCTCACGAACCTGATATTCTGTGCAGTTGGTTCCCTCTCTGCTTAGACAGGCACAGGTTCCCCCTAGTGACTGAGACCCCAAATCTCCCTTCCCACTGCTTGGTGGGGACACAGAGGGCAGGGACTGTGTTTCTGTTTGATGTAGAAGAGGCTTTGGGGAGCCAGCAGCAAAACAGCTCTGGAGTAGGGAGATTCCTCTGCACGCCCATGAAACACATGCTGCTATAGAATCAGTTTATACAGCACGTCACTTAAAAAAACACGGTCTGTCCCCACTCAGGTCCTCAACTTAGAGATGGCAAAAAGTGTGGTGGCTTGTGCAGTCTTGAATTAGATCAGTGCCAGTCTGAAACAGGCCATGCTTTCTGATTCACAGTCCCTTTTTCTAGCGATTAGCAGTAGGAGAGGGGTGGGAAGGGATACTCTATGGATGCTGCTCAGTCAGGACAGATTTGAAGGATGTGAGGATACACACTTTCATAGTGCAAGATGAGGGTGGAAGGAGAATCCTGATACCAAAAAATGAAGGTCACAGTTTTGCAATCATTTCAGGAGGGGATGGATTATCTTCACAGTGTTCGGCAAAAAGGATGAAACCATTTTCAGTTCTCAAATTCCTCACCTGTCTTAAGATTTCAAACAAAGCATCACCCCAAAAATATTTAAAATGGTAGCATAGTTTTTGCTTCATGGAAGTGGCCAAGACCATAAGTCAAAGTGGTATGGCTGTAAACAGATTCAATAGAAGGGAAATAGATTGGTTTCTTTTTATGCAGTTCTTTGTCCTTTTACCTTTAATAGCAAAATTTAAGTGGCCAAAGCCAAGAATTATGATCTTTTTACTTATGGATAGTATGGAATGACATGTCCAATTTATTTAATTGCTCATCACAGGTGCTTTAAACAACTTGTGCCTGTTAGCTCTACTTGGTGAAATAAAATTTTCACAAAGGTAAAAAAGAAAATCAGTGCTATGCCGGAATTTAAATTTATTTACCCTCTTGCAGAGATGGATCCCTCACAGTCAGAGAGTTATTCCACTCTAATATATCAGAGTACTTAAGCTATAGAATTTGATGTTTAAAGATGAATAAATAGGCTATGCACAAGAAGAACGACTTCAAATATTAAAGTTCTTGCTGAGAAAAATGTATTCTGTGCACCATAATGGGACTGAGATGATTGCAGAATGGCACACTTTGCCTATAGCTTATTTTCTATATAGAGTACCTGTAATCTTAACAAAAGACAGATAGACAGATAGATATCCAGAGATAGTTTAAAAGAGTAAACAGCTTTTACACCCAGCAATCCTTCACACTGTGCCTGCCTACACCTGGTTTTGTCTCAATATACTGCTTTTCTGTAAATTGAGGCTGGCTGGAGATACAAAATGACTGCATGAAGATCACAAACAATTTCCCACAAATATTAGCTTATATATTTAAATTAGAGGCTTCCAGCTATTTTTGGTCTCTTCATAACTTTCTCTTTAGGAAACAGATATATTCTTAACTCAAATTAACACAGGTGAAGGCAACAGCGTAATAAAGTCATGATTGCTTTAAAACCCCTGTCAAGTTTGCACAGCTTTGTACCACTTACCTATGTTACCTAATTACCACCTAATGGTAGTGAGTTAAGCTAAAATCCCAGCTCCTCCAGTATTTTTTAACTGCCTGACTTACACAAAAATTACAAAGGACTGTCTTCAGAGAGATTTTACTTTGAACTGGAATTAAAAAAACATGCATTCTGTTTGGGTTTTGTTTTCTTTTAGTGAAAACAAGGCGTTTTTGTTCTTTTCCCATTAACAACTGAAGGACCAAGTTGTGTAAGATGCAGGAAAGATTTCAAAACAGAGTTCTTGGATGCTGGTGGAAAACAAACCATGTGCCCTGGTCCCTGCCAGCATCGTGGGGGTGGGCAGTACAGCCCTGTGTTCCCTTGAAGAAGGTGAAATACCCCCTCTATCTCCTCCCCTGGCCAAACTCGGCAGCTGATGGCTTTACATCACCCTTGAACTACTGCTGTTCAATACCTTAGAACAGCATTGGATTGCTTGTTCTCAGCCTATAAACCATTCAGAGATAAAAGAAAAACACCTCCCACTTTGTTTCTTAATGAAGGCTATTTTCTGGTTGACAGCAGTTTTTGCAAATATGGACAAATTGCTCCAAAATTCATTGCTCTCTTCCACATACAACAATGTGTGCCTACAGTTGCCACATGCTTTGTTCCTTCTTCCTGGAACAAAAGCAATAAGCTCCAGTGTAGCAGGACTCCAAAGAAAACCTCCCTACAAATATATATTTACATTTAAAAATGGGCATCATAATTTCTGCACTTGCAGAGGCTGAAGTCTAGGAGCAGAAACAAATGTGACTTGAAGCATCTTGACCCAAAAGTCATCCTGACACTAAGAAACCCCAGGTGGCAACACCCAAACAATTCCTTGCCCGGCTGGTGCTTCTTACAGGGAGTGGAAAGAACACAGGTTGTCCACAGGGAAAAGCACAAGTGTGAGCTCTTAGCAGCTCCAGCTTTTGGGTCATAACCCAATCTTCCCTTCTCTTGACTGAGGAACATGCAGCTGAGAAAAGATGTTGGTTTAGGTTTTTTTCAAGGGCCAGGAAAAAAACATGCCAATGGTTCGTGTTTTACTTAAAGCAGCTTTTGAGACTTCACAAAGAAAATCTGTGCACTTTTTATTTCTGGTTCACAGGATTTACATGCTCCTTTTAATGATCTGGGCCTTCAGCAGCGGGTAATGCTTCCCAGTCCCCAGCTTAGTGCTCATGCAAAATTGAAGCACTTTTGAGGCAGTTTAGAGCCTACAGATGAATCTCAATGTGCAGGCAAAAAGAAATAATGGTTGTTTAGCACTTCACAAGAAGAAGCAGAGGAAATTATGAAAAAAAAAAGAAATCTATTGAACTTCAAACATCTGGGAAGCCAACCGAGAGCATCTGAATTTTGAACAGCATGTTTACATTCCCTTTGCATAGTGCAGGGGGGCAGGGAAATGTACAATAAATGGGTTTGTGTGTAAATTTATGTATAAAAATATACATCAAGTTGTTTGTTTTACTGACTTACTGACTTATACATGTTATAGATCTAAAATATGTATCTGCATATGTACGTGTGTACCACGTTCACTCTGCATGGTTTTGAGAAGCAGAGACAACATGAAAATGCCTTATTTCTGTGAACTTGATGCAATGACACAGTTCAGTGGCTGGTGCAGCTATTGTGGGAACAAGGACAGTCTGAATGTGACACAAGGGGTCACTCGGGAGCCTCCTCAGCAGTGGTTTTCCCATTTTTTTAGTCTGCAATGTGCACGAACAGCAGGTTGGGGGAGAAGTTTAAGACCCCCATCATTTTTTGCCATTGTTGTTCCGCATGCTGGGGACAGCATTTCACAGCTGACCTGTGTATCTTGAAAAAAAAGAGAAAACTAAAAAGAAAAGAAGAAAAAGGCTAGCAGCTGCTTTCAAAGCAGCTTTGTCCAGTGCGCTGTCAAGTGAAGTGACTTTCTCCAGACAGAGATGAAGCTCTGGGAATTTACTGTCTGCTCCCTCACCCAGCATGTTTTCAGGGTTGTGCCAGGGCAGCAGTCAAAACACCAGCTCCTGAACACCAGGAGGTTTTTCTTAGTTTGTAGTGAACAAAGGAATCATGGCAGGAAGGCGTGCAAAGAGGCAGCCTGGTGGTCACAGAAGTCCTTTGGTGTGTACGTGTTTCTGGGTACAGCACAGTTCATGATACTCGTCAGCTAGAGGGGGGCACCAGGGATGCAAGCAAGTTTCTCTGCAGATCCATTGTGACCTTGATGTGAAAAAAAGACCTTTTAAATTATGTAAGTAAATGCCATCTATAGTGTCCCTGTAAGTCTAGCTGCCTCCTTTTACACTTTTTTCCCTAGATACTCACCACTCCAAATTCAAATACTAATTTCCACCTTAGTTGAAAAACAAAAGCACTAAACCTAACCCCCAAAGCAAACATGATTCACTTCTAGGCTTTGCTGTTCCTCAGGGCTGGCAGTCCTTACTCCTCTTCAGACGAGGGCGCAGCAACCAACCCAGGTGCAGCAGCAGCACTCATTACAAAAACATAATTATACAAGTCACTGGGAATCTAGAAACTGCAACCAACCAACCAAGATCCTCTCTGAATCGTAACCTGGGAGCAAAAAATAGAAGAAGCTGCAAGGGCCTAGAGATTTGTTTTTTGGGGGTAGAAGAGACAGAAGAGTCTGACGGAAGATGCATTCTCTGCTCTTACAATCAAAACATGAAGGGGATGAGAAGTTATGAGGAATCGTGAAAGGCGTTCCAACAAAACCTGAGGAGAAAGGGCTGTACGTAACCTTGCAGGTGAATGGCAGCTCTGCTGGTACTCACCACATCATGCTGCTCATTTATGTACAAATTGGGAATGCATGGGAACGACAAAATGAATACAGGCAGTGAACCTGCAAAGGCAGCACAAAATTAGATCCTGTATGGGTCAGAGCTGTGTGTGACAGGCACCTGTCTTCCCCTTCAGTATTAGTGGTGATTTGGCACCCTACCTGCATAGCAAAAAAAGCCTCGCTAAATCTGATCTGCGTGCAAGCTTTGCTCCATACAAATGCGCTTTTTTTCCTAAAATAAAATCTAAAAAAAATTTTTAAAGGAAAGGATTTTTCCAATGTAGCTTTAAGGAATAGGAATTCTTCAGACGATGATTTCTTTGCCTAATGAGCTAATAGAGGAAAACACAGAAGATAGCACTCAGGTAACTGGGATACAAGCTTAGACAGATACCAAGGGAGTCTGGAAAACACTTAAATGTTTAGCACAGTCACTAAGACCCCAACATCCCTAAATAATGTTAGACTATAGCCAGATACCCTGGGGCTGCATCAGACTACAGCTTGTTTGCCTAGAAGAAAAAGTAAGGTGTAATTTTTACCTTCAGTTTCTCTGAGTATTTTCAGGTATTTTTTGTGAAGAAGCTACAGATCTAATAGTCCTACACATTGTCATATTTAATTAACTAAAAAACTACACTTATAGAATGCAAGTGTTCCTGCCAGGGTGCTACTGACTGCAGCACTTTTGTTCGACATCCCACGAGATCTTGGCTGTGCTCTTCTTTTCCACCATGCTCTTCTTCTCTGCCATTACTGTATCCAAAAAACAGCTGTTTTCCATTTAGGCCAGTGGGTGCAGGATGGAGACTAAGCTTTGGGACTCACTTCCAAATACAGACCACATTTATGAGCTTTTCAGGCATCAGACCACCCTCGCCGCAGGGGCTCCAGATCCCACACAAAGGGCTCAAAAGGAGCTGGGGGACATGGATGGAAAAAGGAAGCATTGCTGTGCAAAGCTGTGGCTAGTCGGAAGCTGTGGTGGGTGGACTGATGTCAGAAGACATCTTTTGGGGAATTAATGGGATTAAAAGTGTGTAACAAAGGGTTCAATGAAGGAAAAACCTGGAGGAGGTAAGATGTAGGATGGAAATATGCAGGGGGGTATCTTCAAATGCTTCAGATGAATGTACTAGGCATCCATATTCCTCTTCTAATTATTTTAAATAACTTTATTTCCTGTCTCAGATTTGTTTTTCTAGAAGCCCACAGGAAACGTCCAGGACAATTAGGCAAACAGCTGCAGATAGGAAGTTAATGCTGCAATAAGAAATGAATAAATATCCTACAGCTTTTATCTTTTGGTCCCAAAGCACTTTGTAGAGGTAAATAACAGAGACACCGAGTGATTTGCACAGATACACGGTGAATATACAGAAAATCTGGAATGGGCAAATGACCCTTCCCATGGGCCCATCATTACTCAGAGGAGGAGCATGAGAGGGATTAACTTGCAGGAAGAGTAGCTCCCTCTGGGCCCCCTGTTAGCATGCCTGAAAACTCTGAAGGATAGAGCAAGGCTGGGAGAAGCAGCCCCAGTCAGCTTAGCACCAGGAGGGTTCATGAGGTCCATCGCTGCTGCCTGCAAAGGTGGCTGGGCACACACACCCACACGGAAAAGAGCTGCTGGAAAGGGCAGCAGTAGCAGCAGGCCAGGCAGGTCTCAGTGGCTGTGAACACAAAAAGAAGGTGTCTTGGCCTAAGAGCTGGAAGCAGCCTTCCACAAAGGCTTAGAGGGACGAAACCCCCACATACAACAGTTTGATTAAATAAGAAACTATTGATATGTTAATGCACATACTGTAAGTGAATACTACACTCAGTCGAGTCTAAACACAAAAACCTCCAAGTCTTTTGCAGGCCTCTAAAAAAAAAAAAAAATTCCCCTGGGCTTTGGGGGTGGCTTGGTATTTTAAGATTTGCAGATTTGCTTCCAGAAGCAAGTATCTGGTCCAGTGGTCTTACTCTGTTTACAGAAGTTTATTTCCCCTTTTCAGGTATGTCCTGACCTTAGCAATTTCTCTACTTACTTCAACAAAACCCCCCTCCTATTTTAAATGTATATCCTAGAAAAGGGTGATTCTCTGCCTCTTCGTATTTTTCTTCTTATGCTTCCAAAATGGCTACTTTTTCTAGTCAAATATACTAATTACTCAAGATAAAAGTGCAGACTTTGTCTGCTTCAAAACATTGTCTGCAGCAGCTTTGTTGTTGGGTATTCCCTTGATCTTCATGCGGGGAAACCACGTTCCCAGCAGCTGATTTTGAAGGCACAATCCGTGAGAAGAGAGAACTTCTCTTTGCAGCAGTGATGGGCACAGGGCTCCTCTTCTTCAGGAGAGCTGCCTGTCAGGCCACAGGGAGTGACAGGCAGAAGGAAGATGGCCCGAGTGACAGCAAAAAATGTCCTGCAACTTAAATTTCAAATAGGAAAAAACCCATGGGTTTCTTCATATATTTTATGGAAGTAAAGAGCCTGTATTTCCCCAGAGAGTTCCAGTTCTTTGGAGAAACTGAGTTATGTGCTTCTTTCTGCATCACCCGCAGCCTTTCAGACCATACATATATAAGCATGTTTCACTTGCAGCAACCTTCCAAAGAGAAACAGATTTCAAATTACAGAAGAAAACAGATTGTAGTATCAATTCTAACCCACATCTCAAAACTATTCATAGGAGCCTTTGGGAAGAGATACTCAGACACATTTTTAAATTTCCTTGAAATGAGCTGGATTAGGGCAGAGTATTGAAGGAACAGAGCTAAAAATTGGCAATATGTTGCTGAGAAATAATTATTTTGTATATGGGTGCTTGATGTCTGTAATGGATTTGATCCAATGATAAACGGAAAATGAAATGACTTCTGACAACAGCAGAATGAAAGCAATCCTTATTTACGATGTGTGGCTACCCTTACTAACATAACCCCAAGGTATTCTACCCCAGAGAATCAAAATATTGCAGGTTAAGTCTAACTGCAGCATTCAGCATCACTTGTTATATATTTAGTGAAGTTCATAGGGATACTGGCCACATTTGCTCAGAAAAATAGCTTTTTCCTTATCTTTTGGATTCTTCAAAAATAATACAGAGAATTAGGAGGCTGCAGCATGTCAAGAAGCAAAATAGATTAAGTAAAAAAGATGGGCAGGGAAAGAAAATAGCTGTAAGGAAAGGAAGATCTACAGGTAAAAGAAATGAGTAAAACATTATCCCTCCACATCTCTCCCTGAGCTGTGCTTACTTGGGGATTGGAGGCACTGGAATTTTGTGTTCGGGCTGCCAAATTAAGTTCTTCAACACTGTTATTCAAGGACATGCAATACCAAGAAATAATGGTATTTATTTTTTATAAAAAATATTAGGACAAACAAATGCAACTTCTCAAAATGAGAGGTTGTATAATGACCTTTGCTGTAAAATCAGAAGTCCCAACTTAAACAATGCCTGCGACTTTTGTCATTAGGGCAATGCAGCCTTCTAATACATGGTGTGACAAACACCAAAATAAATGGCTTTTATGAGATGTACACGCAGACAGGAAGATGAAGCCACAGAGCATTTTGTGCTAGAAGTGATTTTCCTGCCTCTATATACAGTGCCAGAAGAGAGCAGTGACTGTGAAGGTTTCCCCTCTGCTGTCTTGGCTGCAGGATCTTGTAAGAGCTGTTTTGAAGGCAAAAGGGCAGATGTCAATCCTTGATCTTTCTGTTGAGAGGGTGATCTATTAAAGACTTGGCTAGCTGGGTATCTACTCCTTCGACAGGCAGCCAAACCCATTGCTTAAGGTAACAAACTCTTATTTGCCAGATCAGTGCTGACCCTGTGTCAAAAGCTCGGTCTCCTTTCATTGAATACTCAAGTCATCCAAAAATAGTTTATAAACTGGGAAAGGTAATGGTGGGATGTGGGCAGACTGCAACAGTGGGAGGTAAGTGTCAGAATCTCAGTGGTGGCTATGTAAAGAAACTGAAAAAAAGAAGTCAGGTTTTTCTCTGAAAACAAGTGCATATTTGTCCATTCCAAGTGCAGTTTGATAAACCCTCTTAATCAGACAAAAGGAGGGGTCATCAGCAAACTCCCCAAGCCCTCCTCTCCCTATTCATCCCAGCAGAAGATGGACAGTGCAGGCAAACAGTAACGCTGGTTGAATTGCCCAATATGTCTATTTAATTAGCACTTAAAGAATCACAAATGTTTTCTCGTTGCTTGAAGGAGAGAGAAGAAGAACATGTCCCTGGCATTGCAGAGGGCAAGAGGAGGTTTATAGACCATTTCACCTTAATAGTCAAGGAGAAAATGTTACAATGAATATCCAAAGTGGAAAGACAAAAAAAGCTCGATTTTTTTCTGCTTTTCTCTTGTACGTCACTGGGATGTGGGGTTTGATATAGCAGCATTTAATCCCTCTGGACAAATTAAAGGGGTGCAAGACACTGATTTTCTACACATTCATGTTTCTCCCACCACTGCAGAACCGGCATGCGTGTCTTGGAAAATATTTCTCCATAAAAGCACATATGCAAAATAAAATCCCGGAATCACAGAATAGTGTGGGTTCGAAGGGACCTTTAAGGTCATCTAGTCCAAATGCCCTGCAATGATCAGGGGCATCTTCGACTAGATCAGGTTGCTCAGAGCCCCACCCAGCCCAGCCATGAACATTTCCAGGGATGGGGCATCCAGCACCTCTCTGAGTAACCTGTTTCAGTGTTTTGCCATCCTCACGGCAAAAAAATCTTTTGCCATAGTCATTTTCAGAAGTACAGTAATTTGGAAAATGTGCACAAATTGCTCTAACAATTATTGATGTTATTGAACTTCTTGCCCTGTAACAATGGAATTTTCTTGCCCCCAAAAGCATCAGTTTTGAAGGGCTCCTTTTATTTTTGTTGCTGTTATCTTTTATGACAGTCAGCCATAAAATCAAATGTTCCCTCAAAAGAACTCTCATCTTTGTTTTTTAAAACTAGTGTTCTTATTCTTTCCTACATTAATAGGAAAATATTCCAGAGACATAAAGGCATAAAAAAGACAATGACCTGCCTTGTATTTCACATCATAGGAAATGAAAGA
This sequence comes from Platysteira castanea, assembly GCA_013397175.1. Taxonomy (NCBI): domain Eukaryota; kingdom Metazoa; phylum Chordata; class Aves; order Passeriformes; genus Platysteira; species Platysteira castanea. The sequence goes on from VYXC01000808.1 coordinate 128,512, forward strand.
GTCAAAGATGTGCACATTTCCAAAGCCCCCATTTGATTTCTTTATGAAAACGCTTAGCTTTTTCCATAAAGAAGAAAAATTCCAGTGAGTCTGAGCAGTTAAAAACAGAATGTAATGATCTTCTGTGAAAGCCTCTGGTTTCTCAGACTCGATCAGTGTAAAATATTTTTCAAGGCTCTCTCTTCAGGCTAATTTAATTAAATAAAGTGGTACTAGAACACCCTGTCACTGTTATGGTTCTCATCCTCTCCAACCAGAAGGCAACAACTCCCACAGAGTCCCTGTGCATGTTCTTTACAGCAATGCTTTACCCACTCTTTAAAAGTACCCCACAGTGCAAAGTATATAGAACTGTTACTCTTATTTTGTACCTTCTCTCTTTCACAAAGAAAAAAAAATACAGAGAAAAGTTACATAAATATTTATTTTCCTCTCTTAAAAATTAACCTTCTTAATATATATATTTCTATCTAGCAGCTCTCTTCAATAAGAGCTTGGCTGCACTCTAATTCCATCTCCGGTGCCATTGCTATTGCTGTGCTGTTTTCTCTGGTGTTATCAATGACAGAAACAAATTTGCCTTATGAGAAGAGTTAATCATCTCTACATAGATTTCATTCCTGGGCACAGGCTCAAAGTCCATGAACACATAATCTTTTGCAAATCAAAACCTATTTCTCTCTTTCATGCATCATTTACAATTCCAAGATGATGTACTGCTAGCATCACACCTGTGTTTTAGTCCGCTTTCTTCCTGATTACTTGTCCTTTAGAAAAGAAAGCACAAGTGACCTTTACTCCTTTCCTCTCATATTTTATTGTCTGTTTGCCTTGTTTTCCTTTGCTCTGCTTGTCTGTGTAAAGAATTGAAAGCCTGGTTCCAACCCAGCAGCAGAATATCTCCTCAGCACCATCGTCTTTTCATAAGCAGGCAGAACAGAACTTAAGAACAATAGAATACCAGGAAAGAAGCAAGCACACAGTTTTCAGTTGCTGGGATTACACGACTGACCCTGCAGAAACACTGTGTAAGTGAGATCCCTTTGAGCGCCAGGTTACCCATGTGAAGTCTAGACCTAATCTGGTTTGTGGGCAATTTCTCCTGCCTCTCTAACCACGAGCCTGCAGGCAGCAGCAGCAGCAGCAGCAGCATAGCCTTGGACTGCCATCCTTACACCAGCCCCTGAGCAGCTCAGCCATTACTGCTGTGCCCTAGGTTACAACTGCACTAGCTAGTCAAAAATAGCAAAGAAACCAAAATAGTATCAAAAGTGATAGAGTCTGAGGGCTCTGCCAGCCGGACTGGTGCAAGCTGCCAAGCTGATATCTCCTTCTTTGGGCACCGGAATGAAACCTCACAGCCACTGTCTCCTGCAATTTTTTTCTACAACTTCATCTGCAGCCAATATATTTTCCTGAGCTTCCATTGCTTTAAAGAAAATACTATTTTACCACAATCTTAATTAAATTCTTTACCCATTTCTATACAAATTATGTGCTATGAGCCCTAGACTCCAAATCTGCCAACAGGAAGGTGCACAAACACTGCAGCTGTGACATGCATTAACCAATATTCTGGCAACAACCAGGCTGAGTGACAAATTTGGGTTTTGATGACAGTTTCATTTTAACAAGCTATTAGTATGACTAAGTTCGTGGCTCTTGTGCTAATAATCTGATGCGCACAGCTTTTGACATGCTCTTCCCCCCACCCAACTCCAGTAGATGATATTAATCTTTAATTGGATATGGTTCTCATTTGCATATAATTGCTGTTGTTTGTTATGCAAAATATTTGTCCTCTAAAATATTCTGGTGCACTTCTTTTAAAGATTGGCCTTTTATACCTGTAGAATGCAATTTCTTTTATAGCATCACCAAGTTTTCCCACAATGAGATTTTTGAGAAAAAAGAATGAATATTTCACCTGTAGTGAAAAATGTTCATGTTTCTAAATGGTGATGTTCACGAAAGCTTAAAAAATTTAACCCATAACCCATTAAACCAGTCATAGCTGTCCTTCTGTTTGCCCTTCTTCATTCCTTGGGCTCTCATGGAGTAAAAAACCCTGAAGATGTGTTAAGCAACAAGAATTTATTTCTCATTTTTAGTGTTTCTCCTGCAGTCACCTTGTGGAAAAGCCAGTTTTAACAAATGAGTACACAGGCCCCAAATCTAATACAGACTTTTTTCTACAGCCTTTCTTCCTACACCCACCTTCTCTTTTTCAAGTGTGTACCAAGAAAAGCTTATGCTTTTGATCTCCGTGCAAATAAATGAGCTGAAACAAATAAAACCTGGTTCACAAGAGACTTCCAAGACATCTGGTGGAGTTATTTTTCTAAGTAATTAGACCAAGTGGTGCTGTAATTCCCAAATGGAAAGTACCTTCTCACTTGGTATCCAGTTATTTCTCGGAGCCATCAAAACAGCAGTAAGTCCTGCTTCTCTCCTTGCATGTGTCTCAGACTCTATTGATTACCAGTCTTCCCAAACACTGCCTTATTACTCAAGTTTTTAAAACCCCCTTTTTTTTTTTTTTTTTTTTTTTTTTTTGTGTGTGTGTGTGTGTGTTATGAGGGTCCTGTTTTACTTCCATGAATGTCGGTGGGATTTCTGGTATTGACGGAGGAAGGATGCTAACCTACTGTAGTTCTCCTTCTTTTAGGCTCTATGGAGCGGGCAGGGAAGGGCAATGAATAACAGCCAGGTGCTTGCTCTGGATCAATACGCTGCTCTAAAGTGGGCCCAGGTGTGCCTTCTCATTCTTTCTTGCTGAAAACTGATTAAAGTTCTCTTTTTTCCTCATATCTCCCCAAGAAAACATCATTCTAGTAACAACGCAATTGCTCTTTGACACTTTGGGGAGAATGTGATTCTTGGTCTGTGACAACATCACAGTGCAACCACTGTGAATTTGTGACACTGGGGAAGTGAACTGGGAGTAGACCTGTCTGAAGAAAGGAATTTCATTTTGTTTGTGCATGGTTCTGGTTTTGTGGTTTCAGATTTGGTCAGGACGCTCTACACTCCTGTTTCACTCACTGCCCTGGATGCAGACACCACCTCTGTGCTACAACAGGAATGTTTTGTAATGCCAGATACAGAATTCCCAGCTGTAACAGGAGTAAAGAAAAGCAGCCGCCATATGAAACAGCTGCTAGATTACAACAGTGGGCTTGATATTAACGGTGTTAATTCTCATCCCTTCATAACATAACATAAACTCACCAGAGGTTTCATCTACTCTCTCGTCCACCACATGGTCCTTCTGATGAACCCACTCACTGTTGCACTTAAAATAGATCTGTGTGGCTGGGCTCGCTTTGCAGTACAGATTCACGGGCTTGTTCTTCACAATGTAAGCCTCTTCGGGTTCAATGAGGAAGTGGGGCAATGGCTCTGGAGGATCAGATGGAAAAGTTTCTGGAAGCTCATGAAAGAAGTCGTCATCTGTAAAGGAAAAATGAAAGAACTAAAATTCAGCTAGCAGACACTTGCAAAAACTTCATGAAAATTAAAAAAGATGCACACTTTTAAAATAAAATGTTTTCTTAGGAGCATTCCTGAACTGAGGCTTAGATGCATTGCTGTTTCCAGAATGGAAGAAATTGTTGTTTACATCCTGAGCTTTCTTTCCTCTCTGTGATGTGGCAGGGATGTGCACATTCACAGTCTGGGATCAGTCCTTTGTTACCACCACTGGCAATATCAGCAATAAAGCTTTGTGCTAGCGCTTGGGAGAGTTGCCTGCAAAACCATAAAGAGAAATAGTAGAAACTTTCGGAGGCTTCAAGGTCACATTTTCAATAGTGACTTATTGCACTGTGCAATCAGGTGCATGCAATAGCTACTGGCAGCTGAGGCTGGTCCAAATAGGAAATAGCACCTTTTGTTTCAGATGAGCAATTTGAAATCTGCTCTGAGGGCAAAAGACTAAATGCAAGTCCGGTCTGCACCTGTTTGTTCGTACTCTGACTCTCCTGCTAAGACTGCTAATGAAGGTGCCAAGCTAGGCTTTATTTACTCTGGTCTGTGCAGTCCTTGCTGTGGAGAGGATGTGGGAGCTGGGACACAGGGCAGGGCAGCTGTGAAATGGTGACATTTTGGGCCACAGAGACATGCTATTGACATAAGGAACCTCAGCACCTCTCTGGTGCTCTTGGTAAAGAATAAAGTCAACAAAAGAAATCTGGAGAAGGAGGAATAAAATCCATTATGCAGGAGGCAAGACTGAAAACACCAAATTTTCATACTTTATTTTCTCCCTCCCTCTTCACAAATCCTCTTTTACAACCCCTCTGCCTCTTTGTGCAGAGGAAGTCTTCCACATCAAGCAGCACCAAATTCAGTGGACCTCTCCCCACCTGCCATCAGACCACAAGAACATCCAAGAAGCTCCGAGCAGCAAAGTGGTGGAGGGGCACCAACTCCTGACAGATCCACCAGTGGTGAGTCAGGAGTTCTGAAAGCCTCATTCAATCTCCCCTTTCTGCCTCTGACGCAGTTATCATTACACCTAGTGATGGACACTGATGCTGATCAATAAAACACCACGGAACATCCAACTGAAAATACTGGCTGGCTATCTCCTCCCTGCCAGTCTTCATGAAGATGCAATGTCACACGGCTCCCTCCCCGAACCTGAGACTTCCCTGTGCAGGCTGTGTCCAGAATTACAAGGGGCACGACTCTCCTTCCAGATACTGCTTTTCAGAAAGACAAGAAGGAACAGGGACACATGAAGGAGAGAGGGGAAGAAGGTAATATGGTACCCATCCATGCAGCTGTATGAAGGTAAACTGCATGTCTTTATCAGTGATGGGAGTACCTTACAGAGTAAACCATTTTGTGAACCCCTTAAACTGTTTATGAAGAGAACATCTGTTCACCAATTTTTTTTCATTTTTATTTCCAAACCCCTCCCCCCTTATTAATTTAAAAATACTCCAGTCTATCTCAGTGTCTCATTCTATAAGGAGCATCAGGCCTGACTCACTACTGCATCACTCCCTGAGAGTTAATAGAAATGAACTGGTTCAAAGATAGAAAAAAGGGACAATAAATAAAGCCTGACATTTTTCTAGCAAAGGGAAGATCTGTAACCCACTATAACACTTCCATTTCCAACTCCAATTAATCATTTCCAGATACTCAAATTAAATTTAATTTTTTATCACTTTCCCATGCTTCCTTTTATTTCTGCAGTTTCCTTTTCACTCTGACCACACCAGCCTCCTTCTTCTGCAATCCTATTTCCTCCCCTCATTAGGTATTTCTTCCTTTCTCCATTTTACTCTCCATTTTTTTCCAAAAAGATGAGTTACAGTAAGTTAATGGGAGTCTTTGTTTGGTTTCATGACAATGGAACATGTCAGAACTGAATCAAGAGGAATTTTGGCATTCCTCATCCCCTTCCATGTACACGTCCCCTCTTCCCCTCTCCCTCTCCCACATGCTGCTCCACAGACATTCACAACACAGAAACATTAGAGATGAATCATTTCCCCTGAATTGCCACAGGACGTATCTTTTTCTTCTGGTCATTTAATTGCAAATCAGCAAGCAGACAGATGGAAACTAACAAAGCACACATATGTTTTATAATTAAACAAGTACTGCTTCACTAATTTCTGGTGACTGGAAGAACAAATGTATTTATTTTCACCACTAAATTTCTGCACGTTATCAAAGGCAATAATTACAATGCCTGACCAATTAACTGCACCTTATCAAAGATAACTAGAAAGTCTAAAAGGAGGGAGCAGCAAGCTGCAAAAAAGAAAAAAGGTGGTTTTCAAAATTATTTTTTTAATCAGCCTGGAAAACGTGTGTGGGTTTTGGCTTTTCCTCCTGAAGGTAACTGCTTCTAAAGTTTAAGTATTATTTTTATGTATTCAAAGTACTTCCCAGTACAATAAAATCTAGTCTCACATTTTGACTGTGGTGATAGCTGCTTCTCTCCACCAACCTGGCATCCCACAGTCAGGTACAAGCCTGTCTTCTTGCTGTGATTCCTCCTTACTCTTCCTGAACAATAATAAAGCTCAGCTTTATTTTTCAACACTCTTTCTCATTTCTATCAAGAGGCATCTGAACCGCTTTTAAATGTTAGGGATATAGATGGAAACCATTCACAAACTGTCACAAAAACAGTTCTCAAAGGCTGCCATGTCCCTGGAAACTGGCATTTAAAACCATCACTTTCAGAAAAAATTTAAGATAGTAGCTAAGGAAGATTTTTTTGCTTTTTAAACTTGACAATGCCCATTCAATCCCGGCCCTTGTACTGCTGCTGTTAATAGCAACAATGGTGGTTTTTTACAGAGCTTTTTTTTCAAGAGGAACATATAGATTATCACCACGACTGGGTTTGGCAGGCAAGAGAGCAGTCCCACTGCAAAGCTAGTCTACCTCCATTAGCACTGAGGGACCCTTTCTCCTGCTTTTCACTGCTGAGAGGTAACAGGTGGCTTAATCAGCCCGTGTGAACCACAGCGGGAAGTCCACTGGTGTTCCCTGCATCCCCCAAAGAGTCGGGGCCGGGTGCTGCAGGGAGAAAAAGCACCGCTACCCTCTCACGCAGGCACACCCGCTGCCGCCAGCTGATGTGGTGTAATTTATCTCTACGTTTTTTATGGCTGTTTCTTGATCTTAAAAGGTCCCAAGCCCGAGCCAAGAGACTGGACACTCCTGCGGATTCGTGTTCAAGTTGTTTATTGTTTCTTATCTCTCGGTGTCTGGAGCAGGGACAGCATGACCCGCTCCGCCAGAATTCACAGCAGGAATGATGACTGAGAAGGCCGTCTTTGTCTTTACCTTTTTATCTCTTTCAGGAAAACCAACCAAGTTCCACAACGTATAATTGTTTAATCAATTTTCCCAATTAATTTCTACCTTTTCTTAACATGACAGTGCTACCTTCACCAATCCCCATCACCTTCGTCACAGCAGAAGATGGAGGGGAGAGAAGAAAGAGGAAGGAGAACGGGCACCACCCTTTGCCCTCCATGTTAACTTTTTTCTCTCACACCTCCATAAATCTAAAACCTATATTCACCCAGTGATAAGATAAGCTAATTACACATTTTCTTTCTATTTTGCATTTCATCTCTCAATGTGGGCAGCGTTCTCCGATGACACGGCTCAAACAGAGTTCTGTGCTTTAGTCTCGAGTTCTGAAACTGTCTGGCAGGACTCCAGATCCCCCTGTACGGTCTGAGGAGTATTCTGGGCTGCCACAATGTGGCAGGATGGTGGCTGACAGGCAGAGAGGGTGTGCAGCCCCAGCTCCCCCGCGCCAGGCTGCAACTTGCTTCTCAGGATGAGAATCTTTTGAGGAGGAAGAGCCTTAAATCCCCTCCTGATGGCTTGCACATCACACCAGGCACAGCTCTGTCACACCTTAGGACAGTCAGCCAATCCAACTGGTGATCTGGGACAGGGTTTTGAACCTTAACACACATCTTGGAGCCAAGTCTTGCATTTCATTTTTTGAATTACAGTGATATGCTGCTGTGCTTTCATTGTAATGCTCGCAGCAACATGCAAGCATAATTATAATGTTAGTGTAATTATACAGCAAAATATTCCTAAAAATCCAACACAGAAAATGTCAATATAGGACATTTGACTGTGTTGGGATTTTTTGCAGTTCTCTAGAGAACAAGATCTAGTAACACCAAAGCAATCTAACGAATCTATGTTTTCATGAGGACATAGTTTCTAACAACCAAATAACTTCCATCTGTTTCTCCTGACCAGCTCTACTTAAACACGGGTCATTCCTCTCTCCATACAAAAATCAAACCCTGACTTAGATTTTTCAGGGGTGATTGTGTTATAACCATGTGGCCTCTTGAGCCAGTTTCTATATTTGGATGGGAGTTGCCTCTCACAGTGTGCTCCATTGCTATACGAGGGGATAAATCTTGCCTGAGACTTTGATCTGCATCTTCCTGACGGTTATCACCAGTTACTTAAAATGTTCATCTCCCAATGGTGCAACAAAGCAACAAACTTTATAACTCTCTTATTTAACTCTCCTAAGTAGTTAGACATTTTTTCCCCTTTTGTCTGGAGGAAAAAAACTAATTAAATCATTTGGGAGTGATCTGGGAGTGTAGATACAAACAAACACAAAAAAATTCACCTACTTGATTTCCAATCATTATGCCAATGTCATGTGCAGCAAGTTCCCCTTACAACCTTGATCAAACGCAAACACAAGACACACATTGTTCTCCCCTGCTGTAACAAATCCCCTTCTGTGCTCAGTAACTTTGAGCTGGAAGTTTACTTCTGCAGAATGCCACATTCATCTTTATTTTCACATAATAAAGTGTACAGCCCATCTGTTGTTATTGACTGATTTATATTAGCAAGACAAAAGACCTGATTAATGGTGCTGCTAAACTGGTTCCAGTCATGCAATTCATTCATATTAAGAAAACAAATTTTTAAAAGCCATTTTAAGCTATGAACTTCATTTGAATTTTTTTATTTTAGTTGCTGGCCCAAATACAGATATGCTTTTTTATTTGCCTTCTTTAGTATCTGACAACTGTTTTTTAAAAGGAAAGTCAAATGCAAATCTATAGGAACAGGGGAAATGCCACTGAAATCAACATTGATACAATCTGGCATGGGCTGTCATATACAGGAATTTTAGCTTGATTTTAGTTCAGTTTTCTTTTAAGGTAAAACAAATCTTTGCCTAAGTCAGGAACCTTTTGATGTTAGGAAAGGTCTTTATTCTTTTCATGTATTTGCCTCTAAAACTGTACATATTATAGCTCTCCATGCATAACAAGTGAAAAGAGAGATTTAATGTTATACTTCCCCTTTTATGGATTAGTATCCCTGCTCTAATCTGTGGCAGGAAAATATTGTGCTCCGTACACCAATCTATTCATCTCTAGATCACTAGTTTTATTACTATATACGAAGCTTTAATTCTCATCAACCCAGCATATAACTCAGTATATATCTGAACTGCGAGACTTGAACTATTATTGCTTAGATGATAATATATTGGACCATTATCTCTTCATGCGAGACCTGAAGCAAATTCTTCTCAAATGGAATTTACTTCAGAATGATTCAAGAGCAATTTAAAATGAATGGCTGCAAAGTTAATTCTATTTGCATTTGGATGCCCATCACTCGGCAAGATCATTCCCCGAGCGTTGCAAGAAAGGCAGCTGGAGTTCACTGCATGCATGGGATTTCTGTTCAGGTTTTAATGTTATGATTAAAAAGCTTTCTAGAGCAACAAGTACTGTTTACTGTGAAATTAACAGCAGGTGCTAGCTCAGACAGACGGCTTATCAGGATGGAGGCAAGGGTTTGGATTACAGTGCACACTCTTTCAGGAAAGGAAAATTGCTCGGCTGGAAGTCCTTTAGTCGCAGGGTTTTCTATCCTCCTAGGAAGGGCACGCAGTGCCACCAAATGGGAAACAAGGAGGCAAAAAATACTGTATGCCATAGACCCATAACACCATGGAGTTTTGAAGCCAACATTAGGCCAAGTTGAATAAAAATTGGGAGAAAACAGGACTTTTTCTAAGAATCACTTACGAATAGTTTCCATACCAAAAGGCCCTCTCAATCCTGCCTCAGCCTTGGAGACCACACAGGGACAGAGAATGGGCAGAGCAAAGTGTAGCCTCTGCCCTGAAAGAAAAAGCAAATTTCCCTGCCTTGATCTGGGGAGGAGAGAGGCTTTCTCAGCACTTATCCTCTGTCAGCCCTACCCCTGACTGATTGCAAGTGAGCATGCAATAAGGCAATCACACCCTATTATTCAGCACCTCAAAAGGGGAAGGTATCCCCAAATAGCCCAGGAAGACTGCAATTTTGCAACAGCAAAATATTTGGCCAGCCTTGGAGGCCAGCATCTGCTTGCTTGTTGTTGAATTCACTTGCAGGCCTTTATGTGCCTAAACATGAGGCTCGGTTTTGCGGCAGCCCACAAACCAGATGCTTGCTGAACTTTGCTGGACTCTCCTGGGAGCAAGGTCAAGGGAATTTCTGACTCAAATTTACTGAGCACCCACAAAATTAGACGTTCTTTTCGTCAGGGAAGGCAGAGTGCAGGCACAGTCTGGGAAAAGTGACAGAGAAATCGATAGGGCATGCAATGTTCAACTTTTTTGGGGTGACTTCAGTCCAGAAACAGAATAAAGACCACAAAGAGGAATGAACTTTCCCTGCACCTGCAGCAACCCAGTGAAGACTCTCCTAGCACACCTCAGCTTAACAACACATCCCCAGGAGGTCAAACCAAGCTTTGAACGCACTTAAAGAATGAAGAACATATCCACTGAGTGGCTACACATGCATCAGAAGGCTGGGGAAAAGTCTCCCCCTCAAACACAGGAGCATCAAAGAAAAGTCAAACACATCCTTTCCTGTCCTTCCGTACCCCTAGAAAAACAGGAACTTTCACAGCAGCACAGGAATCAATACTTGATCCACAGTCAGCCACAGGCACCAACCTGGAGCCCTTTCAAAAACCCAGACAATGGGCATCTCAGACACCTGAAATACTGGATTATTTGCTCAACTAAAGAGCCCAGGAAGAAGGTTTCTGTTATTTGGAGACAGGCCGTCTATAGAGACCATTCTAAATAAATAAGCCTAGCAATACCTAATACAGTAACTGTGCTTGTTATGTCCACCATACCCCGACTAGCCTTTCTCAGAAGGCTGTGAAGAGCTGCAGGGGAGACAAAAGCACCATGCTTTCCCTTTCAATGGCAGTGCACAGTCTGCCATTAGACTGGGGGACTGGGAGCTGCAGCTCAAAAGCAGGGAGGCTTCACAGTCAAAGAAAGCAGCCAAACGAGAGGCTGCTGGTGCTCCCCCCTGGCAGCCCTGTGGGGAGTGGAGCCCTCTCCTCTTGTGCACTTCTCTCTGTGCTCCTATTTTATGCGCATGCTGCATGCTCAGATATAAAGCCAAGGGCAGAGGAAGATGAAAGAATAAAGGGTTATCACTCAGCCACAGACAATATGGACACTGTGCAACCACGTTGCCTACAGCAATCAGTGTGTTCTCCATCTCCCCTGCTTTGATAGTGCCACCTCCCTTCTCTCAGCACAGTGCTCTGAGTACATCTTGCCTGGCTTACCCTGGTGAACTGCACTGCTCTTAACCAACAACTAATTCCAGTGGAGTCAAATCTGATTTGCTTCAGAGTAAGGAAAAGGAGAATCACATCTACATGGGGAAAACACTGACCGTACCACCTTTATAAAGAGTTTTGCAGGTTATGTCTTACTGCTGGGGAAAAAGGCATCTTCCCCCAGTTTGTTTAATTCATAATTATAATTAAAGTTTCTGCGTCTCTTGAAACTTTAACATCAACCAAACGAGAGGAAAATTGAAAACAAAACTCCCAGTGCTCTGTAACACAGAGAAATTTTTTGTATGTCCCACTTCTATTTCAAGACAAAACCTGCAGGTATATATGTAGACATGACATTTAAGGTTCTGTACCCAGAATGTTACCATTGCCTTGAGACAAACTCTGTCAGACTACCGGCTGCTGCCTAAACGTGCAAGAGATGGTAGAGGTACTCATTAACATTGGACTCAGCATAGGAAAATGCCAGACCATGGCACGATTTCATGCAAGGCAACTGAAAATACTTTCTGTCACATAGGAAGAGCACCAAGCTGTTCTTTGAGCAACAAGGTTTATGAGACTTGTTGTCAATATAAGAAACTTAATGCAGTAATCTGCAAGCAGTACTTACTGTGAGTCTGCCTAACCATAAAAATAGATAAAAAGGCTGGAGGCAAATCATCAGGGGGTGAGGCTGACTTATGAGCGTTGAGAACGTGAAATGTAAAGTGAAGAGGCAAAGGCCTTGTTTCTTTGCTGCCCTGCTCTGAGAACCAGCAGTCACATCCCTCTCTGCAAAATATTCATTACTTCTGATGGAAACTTGTTGGGCTTTTACAGAGCTACTGGATAAGGTTGGCTCAGTTGCTGTGCCATGGCTCTCAAAAGTACAGCACTTGAAAATAAAATACTTGACATGCAGCAGATGACATCAGTGACATTTCAGGGTGATTATGCTGTGGAAGATTGCTCTCTCCTTCCACTTTCAGGGTTGTCAAGCATTGGAACAGGCTGCTCAGGGAAGTGGTTGAGTCACCATCACTGGAGATATTTAAAAGACGTGTAGATGTGGTACTTAGCAACATGGTTTAGTGGTGGATTTGGCAGTGGTGGGTTAACAGCTGGACTCTCTGATCTTAGAGGTCTTTCAGACCTAAACTATTCTATTAATGTATGATTTGTTTAAAACTAATAAAGTTTTGGAGATAGTCTGTAACCCCCTATTTTTTTTTAAGCATGAATATTTTATCTCCATACTCCGTCATGTAACAAACTCACAGAGAGTAACATGCAAGTGTTACTTTGCTGAGCACACACACCACATCCCGTAAGTGTGAGCTACAGGTATTTAATCTACTTGGAAAATTAACACAGCTCCTGCTAGACATGGTTGTGCTGGTAGAGTTCAAGCCTATTATTGCTAGATGTGTCTTCTCTGATACAGATGCAACATATGAAGAGCAGAGAAACTTCAGTGTCAGCCCACGAGGTTTTGTGTCCTCCCTCTTAGGCATTTTTCATTTTGGATTTTGGCTTGTGATGGGTCTGTGTGATGGCATGGGATCCCCTCCTATGGGAACCACCTGCAAAGCAAAGTCTAATTTGAAACATTTCTGCCCCAGCTGCCATTAGTGGTCATAATGGTTGACACAAGGTCAAAAATTATGAAACCTCTGAGGAGTATCATTTCCTCTTCAGTGTTAGGCTTCGCTTCCCTTTGACACATTAGTCCTGAAGCAGCTCCAGGCTCTTGACCCCTCCTTTAACCCTGATAACTAATTAAAGATGGACAAGGCTTAGGCTAAAATACTTTTTGTTAAACCTATTCATTCTCAAGTCCCCTTCAGGCACTCTTTGTCACACAGGACAGAGCCTGCCATATTTATAGGAACATGAAAGAAGGTGTCTGTTACAATAATACAAAAAAAAAAATCTCCTTTTACAAGACCTGAAAACCTTTGTGGTTAGACGGTAGAATGCATTTTACAGCACATAAAATATATTCTCAACACATACTGGAAACAAGTTTCCTGGATATAGTCCAAAGCATACAATTCAGGAAAAATCCAAGGATAATTAACTCTCTCCACAGTTTTAGAATTAGAAGTTCAGACTCAGGTCCTTTATCTGACTGCTATGTCAACAGTCCGAACACGGTGTCCCAAACACGATAACCAAATGAAAACTTGATCCCACCTTTTCTCATGCTCTTAAGCCTCTATCATGTACTGGAAACAAAGACAGAGCTCAGGCTAGAGTCATCAGCCGCAGGCAGATGGATTTATGGCCAGTGGTAAATCATATTACACAGGAGAAGTTTGTTTAATGGAGAGAAATCTGTGTGCAATGCGTTGCTGATGGCTACAGCACAACAAAAGGAGCTCCATACTGCTACCTTGAGTGAGGATCTGTAACTGAACGTGGCAATTCACAAATACTTTCTCTGCTTTTTATGTTGTTTCATATTAATAACTGAGCTTGCTTCTTGCATCGGTATGTTAGGGCTAAAATGTCAGCCCTTTGTTTCTTGCAAGAATGGCTATTTTTATCCTTACTTTTCCCATTATTAAAACTGCAGCAGAGCTTTGCTCCTGGTTTTGTAGCTCTTTCAATGAAAGCATTTTTGTCTCATCAAAAAGTGATGATCCAACATCTCATGATTAATAAAACCGAGATCTAGTGGGATGTCATGGATCCTGAATTTCATGAGCTATCTAAAGCATATAGTTAATCTCGTTAGCAGGATCACTCCATCTCAGAAAAACACAGGACACTTGACTATACCTAAAATAAAAGCTCAGTCCCTTGGCCACCTGGTTAAGGCGGTGAGCTGAGACCCAGGGGATAGATATTCTTGTGTAACCGTGGGGAAATCTGATCTGTCAGGTTCAGGGTCTCGTCTGCAAAATGGATGTAGGAACTTAACAGGTAGCACTCCTTGTTCACTACCTTCAAACTGAGCAAACAGCTGTGGACTCAGATGCTTCCTTCAAAACTTCTCCAAAATACCTGCCAGTATCATTTGCTAAACAGCCAACAGTTACACAAAGGATCACAAACAAATCTGTGTTTATAAAATGACTAGGGAACACAGTCTGTCTATCCTGGACCTGATGCAAAGTTTGCCACTGGTCTCCCTTTGCACTGATGATGCAGCCTGGCTTTGGATGCTCTGAAGAGTTCTCTCCATGGGCTAGGGGAATCCTGCTTTCCTGAGACTAACATTAGTCCTCATGAATATCTACACACTCACTACTTCTTTTCATGGATCTTGATGAAATTATTATTTGCCTGGTGCTGGTTACCTAATTTCATCCACAGCAAATTTTTCAAGAACCATAAATTATTTTGTATGAGGCTGATTTATCCCAGCAGAAATCCAAATCGAATTAGAAATCCATTAGCTAAATTCTAAGCAGGAGCTTCTGGGGAGAAGGGGAAAGGAAGGGGGGGAACTTGGGAATCTGAACATCAGATGTGGAAAAGGGAAAAAATCCTTAAAAGAAGTAGAAAAAGAACAGTAAAAGATAAATATCTTCTTATTGAATTAAAAACCCAGGTATTTACAGAGACAGATGGAAAAACACAGATTATTGCCTAGGATCAGAAATATGACTCCGACATTTATTTATTTATTTTGACTAGCAATTGGTTTTGTAAATACATGAGACTTTGTAAGCAGATGAAAAAGTCTGGTTCACTTGAGTATTAGAGTTTCCATCATGAAAATACCAACAGATTGTGTGTATATTATATACTAATAAAGCTAATAATGAGCTGTTCAACCAAATCTTAATACAAAATAATCAAAGGCATTCCTCTCTCTAAAGGGAAAAGGAAAGCAAAAAAGATTTATTTACTTTGGAAACATAGAGGATGATTTAATCAGCTATCGTCCTCCACTCAGGGCCTGCTTATTTGAGGAGACACATGAAGAGTGTATCTCATTGAGCACATGTTTATTTGCAGGTGAACATATCCTCTCCTCTTGCCACTCTACCCTTACCATCAACAGACTCAGCAAAATACGGCTGATGGAAGGAGAATGCTGCAAGTTCATTGGTATTAACAGCCACCCTATCATTCTGCAAAGCTGCAAACTACGATGGACAGGGCTCACAGAGGGAAACTGTACTGCAATCCCTCTCATCTGAGTTACAGAAACACTCTGCATCCACACAGTTCTTTCAGAAATTGGTTACAGGCTGGAAATTTTCCCGCTGCAGTGGCTAATTTCATTCACGCTCATTTCTTAAGTCCTGCTGATCTCTTACTCACCAGCTCTCTAACAATTAAAAACCAATAAAACCTTAACATTCACAGAGAAGCCTGAGACAGCAGTCTCCCGGTTTTGGTTTGCCTCCAACCCAACCTTTAGCTTAAGTGTCCGTGAATCATCATCCTTTCCAACATCAGGAGCACCCAGGACAGCTCAAACAGAAGTTGTTGTGACCAGAGAGCAAATGTGCAGTGCCTATGGGAAGCTCTGACATGTGCCATGAGACTTCTGAATCCCAGCAGGTAAAACTCCAGTACATGCAAAGTGCATGGTCACCCTTCCCAGCCACCACCCCACCCTTTGCCTCCAAATCTTTTCAAACTCACTTAATGGACACTAACAAGAAAAATGAGG
>VYXC01000808.1:144285-188420 GCA_013397175.1 Platysteira castanea
AAAAAAAAAAAGAAAAGGAAGTCTTCTGACTACTCGGCAATCAAAGCTATCACTGGAAATGACAGATAAAGTCGAGAAGTCCCCAGAAAGTGTTGAGAACAGATCCAGCACTGAAGTTTTATGGAAAGACAGAGTGAATGCTCAGAGACCAGGAGCTGAAGTTTAACCCCTGAATCTATGGATCACATGCTGACTTGCTTCCCTTCTTTATCCGTGTTTAGTTCCTTGTCTGCTAAACCAATTTTTAATGTAAGGTTCCTACAGGAACTGCTACATGTTAACATGATGTCAACAGAAAATGCCACTGGAACTGGGGCTTCAGATCCTGCAAAACTACCAAGCTACAAAGCTACATTGCTGTTTCTCAACAGTGCTGTGAATTGGTTTGGACAAAATCAGAAGCACTCTGAAACTCACACCACAGGTCAGAGAATAACAGTATTGTGTTTCAGTAGCTGGAAGTACATGACAGAAACAGAGGGAAAGGGCAGCTTGGAGTGTCTCTGGCTGGACAGCCTCTAGCAGCAGGGATAACAAACACTGAAAAATATCCACCTCTGTCTTGCAGATGCCACAGGAGATAACACACCACACAGCACACAGGATAGCCAAACTGTCTCTTAAATCTGCATTGCCTATACTGGGACACACGGGCATTTATACTTGTTGTTGACTCCCTTGTGCCTAAGAAAGTGGTATCATTCAGCAATAGTGCAGATTATTCCAAGAAATTGCATTCTTCTGTACCTCAGTCTAGTCCAAAAACTGTAAATCTGAGGTCTCAACTCCCTCAGCACAAGCAAGTGTGCTGTCTGTGCTAGAGCCTTGGCCCCAACAAGAAGCAAATAGATTCTTCTGGTTTTGATTTTTAAAATACAGATCTGCACTCAAAAAGATGGAGCAGCACTGTTAATGAACGAATCCAAAACATAAAGAAACACTGGAGAGGAATAATGGAAAAGCAATTAAGCTGTAGGTTTTACTGGGCATGTTTTGTGCTGCTGTATCATATTTATTTATTCAGCACTCCTCAGCAAGTCAGCTCAAAGCTAGGGAGCAATGAATCAGTGCTCTAATCTCCCTCCCCATCATCTTCAGCCTTTGTGAGGAAACTGATATCCAGCCCCAGCTGAATCTGTCGAGTTCTAATCACAAACACCATCACTACAGAAACACAGACCTAAGCCATCTCTCTGATTTGAGCATAAGACATACGTATTTCAATTCCACTTCAGTTTTCTCATTTCTTTCTTCATCCCTTTTCTTAGGTTTTCTGTCATGTGTTTTCTCCCCACATTTTCATCTTCTTTCTTGCCTCTAGGCTCTCTATCCTTTTTTTTTGTTAACCACATCCCTCCCATTCTTTTTTNTTTTTTTTTCAAGTACAGCAAACCTGACTGGTCTGGAATCTCCTTATGTTGTTACAAATGGATAAAGATTAATGGCCCACAAGTGGAGACAGAATGACTGGGGACAAAAGACTCACAAAAGCCAACATCAAAACTAAAAAGCTGGACCTACTTTTAAACTCTCAGAATAATTAACAACAGATCTAATTCATCCACATTCAACCAAAATCCTCTCGTCCATGCAATAGAAATAACATTCTACAACAAAGCAAGAGGTGGTTCTGCTTTATTTTGGTCTCTAACCAAAGACAATAGTTCAAAGTGGTTCTCCAGTTAGTTTAAACAGCATTTTCTGCTCTTCATTTGGCAAAATTGTGTTAGTTAGTAGTTAGATAGCCTCATCCAGCAGGTTACTAATTTGTGACCAGAAAACCACAGTAGTATTAAATCAAACATATCTAAATATATATTAGGAGGTCACATTCTGTGATTGCACCAGGCTTGGGGCAGAAGGGATAGAAAAAATTAATTGCTAGCCATAGTAAGTGGAGGTTTTCACCAAAAAGGTCATTTGCAATGCTTCCATTTCATTCTCCAAGCCACATTTCCTTTTAAGTGGGAAAATCACAGCATATAAGCAAGTTAATATCTAAAATAAAACAGCAGCTGTGCATTTGGGTAGAAATTGTATGGAAGAAACCTCAGAAGCTCGTTAGTAATACTTAAAGCGAGGGGTGTGTTTTGGTTGGATTCCCACTGTACTCAGTGCTGATGCCAAAACACATTATAGCCCAGCTGAAAGCAAGGCTGTCAGCATTTTGCTCACTCACACTAAATGCACACTCACTCACACACACAGTTACACAGCTGAAAACAGGTATTGCATGAGCAAGACTGCCAGTATTTTGCCTCAGGAATCTGGGCTGTAGCTTTCTGTTAATGAATAAGATCTCTATAAGCTGAGTTACTTCTTTCCCAAGCCTACTTCCGCTGTAACTACTCTTGGGAAACACTGTCACCCTACTGACACTAAACAGAGCACAGCACTTCCCACCACTCTAAGTTAACCTGAATTTGCCTCCCCACTTCAAAACATGCCCAACTGCTACATTAATCTCTGCCAATATACGGAACTTACAGTGCTCTGCAAAATTTACTCATAGCAGGGCCTGGTTTTTAAGTGACTTGTTCTCTTCCAGGATCCTCCTTCCCATTTAGTACAGTTTATGCTCCGTCCAGGTGAGCAGAAACTCAAACAGATTGGAAGTCAGCTAGGAAAAGACTCTTTTACACAAAAGCCAGGGAGCAAATGGGCCAAGGCACTAGGAATGCACTGTAATGCTTCAGAGACAGCAAACTACCAGCCTGTTTCTCCATCACCCCACACACGTCAGCTTCTTTCAAGTCCTGAGGATCTCCAGCAGAGCACCCCTCAAACCTATGACTTGCAGGCCTGGAAAGCAGATATCCCATGCCATCCCCAGCGCCTCTGCACCTTCACCACAACCATCACCACTGCCTGCTCCTGTGGACTGCAGCACCTCCTGGCTTCACACTGCCCTGGTCTGCTGCTCCCAGGAGGAGAACTGCCATTACCCCAAGAACTTACCTAATGTATGCAAAGGCGATCATGGGCGCAGAAGGAGAGGGGACTGGGTAGCAGCAAGAGCAGAGAACAAGTTGCTGTACATGACAGTTCATTTCTGGATAGGTGAGGAGATTAATGCCTTCGCCTGCTGCTCGTGCATTACTGTCCCCAGCCATACAGAGATGAAATGCTGTCATGTACAGCAACCTGCTCTTCACTGCTCAAGCGGAGAGAGCTCCTGCAGTGACTGCTCTCCTGAACCCCAAACCACGGAGCAGAATGTTTAATTAAGGGAAGCATAAATATGAAGCATGCATTGTATTTAAATAATGTACTGTAAATGCTACCACTCAAGGAAACAACTCAAGGAAAAGAGTGAAAACTGATGATGCCATGAACTATCTTATCACACATCACACAAGTAATCTATGAAACAAGTCTTCTCTTTGTTAAATGAATAATATCAAAGAATATTGTTCAAATCTTTCTTCATATTTGTCCCACTTTCCCTGGTTGTATTGCTGCTCTTATCATTTGCCATTTTTAATATCTCCTACAAACCTGAAAATAACTGTTTCCCAAGCACTTTTTTTGAAATTTGTATTTGTAGCATGAAGTAAATAAATACTAGAGAAATTGCTAGGCTGGTTGCTTCAACACCCCAAAATGGACACAACTGAGGAGTTTCTGCAAGTGCACAGTAAACCTGCCCACCTGGCAGAAAACCTATCCACTTCCTTGTCAGCAGTGGTGTCATGCATCTCGAACACAAAATCTTTTTTCTTTTCTTTTCTTTTTTACAGCATGCAACCCTGTCAGACTGAGAACTGATTGAACCAGGAGTCAAGCCCACCTTTCTGAAATCTCAGTCTAGTCTTCACTCTTCTAAATTAGCCCTAGTCACCAGTTAGAAGAACTTCTCTGGGGTAGGGTTGTCAGTTTGAGTTGAGATTTTTCTCCTAGGCTAGAGAATTCAGAGTCAATTATTCCTTGAAAGGAATTTGTATAGCTTTACTAGACTGCTTTGAAAGACCAAACCTTATTCTAACTCCTGGGCTCTCTGCTGAGGCCACAAATGGTGACCAATCTAGACTCTGAGATTCATGCAACAGAAAAGAGTTCATTAGAAAGCCTGCATGAGCACAAATTAAGGTCAAAACTCTCAGGTATCATTCACTTTCACAACAAGCAACGTCAGACAAGAAATAAACCAAAAAATAAACCATACTGCTGTCTGTACCCCTTCCAAACAGGTAATTTCCAGTTGGTTGTTTTCACCTACACTCTTCAAGTCAGAATGCACCTCAGACTGTAATTCTGAACTTAATAAATGTCTGTCAATTAAGTTCATAAAACTACCTGAACATCTAGATCCCAGTGCATATACACTGACTTTATCGATAAACTACTGCAGGATACACAAAATTTTGATTTGCACATCAGCATCATCACAGTACCAGTTCAGAAGGGCTTCCGTCTGTTCCTGCAGCCAGAACAACTCACATTACAGCCGACAGCTTAGAGACTTTGGAGGGTCTAAATATACATGGGCAGTACAGATATATTCACCCATACATAAAGAGATTATTTTCTTTAGAAAAAATAACTCAAAATTTTCTTAAAAATAAAAACTTGCACTAAAGTGGGCATTCTTGAGCTTGTATTTATGTCTTGCAGCTGCTTCCACTAATGTCACGTGAAAACTATTGCCTTCATCAAGCTTAGCATTGATCCCATTATTTGGTCCAATTTTCCCAAATTGTTTACTTCCAGCCTTATTGTCTCATCAGCTATATTCACTCGTTTCTCTGCTACAGGGCTCCCTTATCGCATTTCTGGGACCACTCAGGTTTCAACTGCTCAGATATATATAACAGTAAGTCTTACACACTCTGTAAATACTCCTGCTTAGATACACCAGCAGTCTTACTGAGGCAGTGCAAAAGGCAAAGCATTTTAATTCAGGAACACCCATACAGATCTTGGTAGGTTGCGGACCGAGTAAATAAAGTCCTTCTCATCTGTTGTGGGTTTTGCCATTTCTGTGAACAGAATTTGCAGCATCTTCTGTTTCCTCTAGAGGGGTAATGCAGGTGCAACCATATCTTGGGACCTTTGAAGGCATAAGCCAAGAGATTTTTTGCTTTTTGGGCCACTCCATTCATATTCTCTTTTGCCTAAAATCTCTAAGTACCACAACAGGGTAAATGTAAACTGAAAAAGCCATCAGATAGCTAACAGCTCTTCTGCCAAATCCATCTGCCTGAACTTGATCCTTGTTGGGAATAACACATCATTGTAATTATTCATTGTATAGAATTCCTCCCCATACTCAATTTTCTGACCACGATTCTCCACAGAAGAAGTGACCCAATTGAATTAAAAAAAGAAAAAAAAAAAGGAGAGAGAGAGAGGGAATATGAAAGCTGGAGAAAATTAGCATGCAATAAGCCATTTCTTCCTGTCAATTTTCTCGTCTCCTTTTATTAACAGATTTGTTTTTGAAGCAATTATACACGTGCAATCCATTTGTGGCATCTCTTTACTTGCCTCCTGACATAACCATTATTAGGGCTGTCACAGCTGATCGGCTGACAGATAGAGAAAGGCAGTTCTGCAGTGTCCTGGTACTGCCAGTCAATACCAGCTGAATAATAACAACACAGCCCGCGAGATGCCTATTATTTTTCTTTCCAGTGGCTGTGTTGAGAACAGCTCCTGCAGAATTTTGACAGAAGCAGGAAACACTGAGGATGGTCTTCGTGTGCTCCCCGAATCACGTGCCAGCCGCAGACACTGCTATTTCACACACCCCCACAGGCAGGTGCCCACCGTGAGTGGTGCTGAGCTCTCGGCACGCCCCATTACAGCCCGGCCAGTACATGGTGTGCTTCAGAAATGATTAAGGCAAATTCCCACAAATGTATGGCACTGATAGTCCTGTCGCTCCAGAGCAAGCTGAGAATGCCTCGAGGTTTGCAAAACTAAACGCGGCCCAGCTGCCTGGATGGATTTCCCCCCTGGTGAAGAGGGAAAATTGGTAGAGCTGTCTATTAATATGAAGAACCTGTGAGAGCGGGGCCAGGCGTGCCAGCACTGTTTTTTCAATCATACATCACTATGGAACATTTGATTAGCACTGCTGTAAAGCATACTGCGTGCTGACTGTACCAATTTTGTCAGGAAATTTGCAGGCATGCTGTATTACAGCTACCAACAGCTGTGTCCCACGCTGCAGTGACAACTCAATTCTCTGAGCAAGACGAGCCAGTCACACGGGAGCAAGACTTTGCACCGTGCTGGCTTTCCCTGGGCTCTCAACGTCCTAGGTGAGGACAACACAAAGCACGCTCCTGCCAGGTGTGGAAAGGAAGATTTAACATCTCACGCGGGCAGTAAGTCCAGCCCAAAACAACGTAAACCCAGTGGCAAAGTCCTGAGGGGAAGGAAGCTGTGTGACAGATGTGTATGCAGGGCTTAAAAGGTCAAGCCCAGATGTTCTACAACTTGAATAAGCACGGGCAAGCCATTCCGTCCGTATGATCATAGCAATAATCTTTATTCTTTCCACCCTTATTTTACTCTTTAATATTTTCAAGTCCTGAAGGGACAAAGATGACTTTTCGTTGCATTCATGCTGCATCTAGAACAGCTCCACCTTATCCTTAAACTTAAAGCCATGGCTACACATCTACAAGAGTTTTCCCAAAACCACATTTAGGCACAGATGCAAAAAAAAGTATTTACACTTCTAGTAGGAAGACACTTGACCTTTCACTGATTATGCCTTTGATCAAAGAACCATTTTTCTGTGAGACAATGCACATAAACTGATTAATATATGGGTTTATTTTAAAATGAACCCTTCAAGAAATTTGGCCTGTGGGTGTCAGACCATTTCTTTCTCATTATTGAATAAAATGGGTGCATTATGCTTCCCTTTGAGTTTAATCTGGGTCTACGACACAATTTGAATTGTATTTGCAGGCACTGAGCCACTTTAATCTTCATGGCTTGGATAATAAAAGTGATGAAAAACTGACAGGTTTGTTCAGTACATTTTGTGCCAGTCCACCTGGGACGCTGAATATTTAGCTTCCATCGCAATCTGAAGTACTGGATCTTCAAAAGTATTTGTACCAGTGGTATGAGATAAATACAAGCTGTGCTGTGTCTAGATACTCTGCAGTCAGAAATAGCCAGAGACCCACAGAAATAGCACACAGAAGCTGGGCACATGGGAAGGGAGGAAACCTTTTAGCATTTTTCCAGTGATTATTTTTAACTTTGAGATTTTTTTTTCAGCATGAGCACATGACTGTACCATAGAGAATTTAATGTAGAATTGCCATCTTACCAAATGTCCATAATTGCTCTGAAAGGAACAGAACTAATAATTTACTCACTGTTAGGTGGAGATTTTGGAGAGTATTTATCTCCCATTATTTACAACAGAACTAAGACTAGAGCTAGTTCCTGAAAAAGACAAATTCACTTTATTGAAAATAATGAAGGAAACGGTCATGTAGAGAAAAGACACCATAGCATATCTCTGTCACTGGTACCAAGGGAGGATGTCAGAAGTCTTGAAAAAAGGAGTGCAGGTGTTTACAGCTGTGAGATGGGAGGCACTGGCAGAAGAAGGGGATACCACAGAGAGAGGTACGTACGTGCACACTGGAACTTGTGTGTTTCCAGGGGAAGCCTAGAGGCATGGGAATGCAACATAATCACACAGCCACAGAAGAGAAAAACCTAGAACTGCCCTTCAAGATCAGCTTTATTTAATCCAGGACCAGGAAGGGTAAGTGTTTCACTTGTAATAATAGGGTTGTTAACCAAAGGTGGAGAGTGTTAAGCTTGTTTGGATAGTGAGCACTTCCCTACCTTGACAAGCATGGATGTCTGAACTGCAATCTACATGCATTTATAAACCTTGATTAGGGATAATTGTACTGATTTTCAGTCCAAATGAGAGACATCTACCTGTGCCATTGCCATTGCCATTGTGCACTGTTAAAACAGTCTTTTCCTCCTGCAAGTGGTATTTCATGAAAAATAATTCAAGTCCTGTTCCAAAATATTATTACACAATATGGAGCACCTTTACTGACTTCATCTGATATTCTCAATTGGCTTATCTCCTATTCCTCCAGCAGAAAAAGGCAAACAACCCAACTCTTGGCTCCTGAAACCACTGCCTTGTACAAACTGATGAGCCATTCCGGTGTGTCAGAATAATCTGTCCTTCAGTCTGCTGGGACTGAGGGATTTGGGCATGTACACTGAGTGTATACGCACATGACAGTGTTCTGTACTTACGCACCCAGGCACACAATTAATCTTCCCAGTAGAAGGCAACCTTCGTGTCCTTTGCCTGTGCAACATGATGCAGACCTGGTAAAACCAGTTGGGATTTCCAGTGAAATGGTCATTTCAATAATAATAAATAATAGTGGGTTTGTAAATCCTGTTGTTGAAGGAGTCTGGGCTCAACAAGATACAAATGCCAGTTTTCTCTCTGCTCTAGAGTAAAGGGAAACTGGAGACTGCTAGCAATAAAGATGTTGACCATGGGGTTGCGTGGAAGCGTGAAAGCCTAGGAGTCAAAACACTGTTTTTTGTCTTCCACCTGCAGCACGAGCACCGTTTCAGTTCTGCCTGAGCCAGGTTCCCGTTGCAACACAGCCTGGATAAACAAGAAGAGTCATTCTCTGCCTGGTTATCCATGAAGCTGTGGCTGACCAAGAGCAAAGCTTTTTCTGATGGGCAGTGTGTATCTCTGCAGCACAGTCTTTGTGTAACAGCAGAGAATGAGATTGAATATAAAATAAAGTTACGCTTTTTGGAAAGAGAACTGCAGAATGAAGCAAGCAGAAGAAAAAATTATTTCCTTTGCTGGACAAATTGGTAGTCTATCAGGAAAAAAATCAAAACTTCAATAAACTATCCATGCCTGAAATTTCTCTATCAAACAATACCTCTGAAAGTATATAATACGAGCACTAAGCTACTTTTCTCATCAAAGAAACAAGTACATGAAAATGTGAATCTTTGAAACTAAGAAAAAGTGGCTGCTGGCTGTGCCTCCATACAAAAATACTTGAGTTTTTCTCCTGCCACTGAAAAAGTATTTTTGCTTATTATATTAACTTTATTCTAAGAGTTAGATTTTATCAAAATGTTAAGAGATGAAACACTAGTTTTTCAAAGCAATACATTAAACAGGCATTACCCTCACAGTCCCTCCCAGCCTATAGCATTGGACAACATTTAGGAGAGATTTGTTTCTAAGATCTTGCTATTCTCCCCTGTTTTACTCAGCCTCTGTCTCTCTTGCTGTTATTTAGATGCAATGAGGTATTGCTTTGGAATCAGGATGAATAAAGGGCCCTTGGCAGAACCTTGTCTGAGCCATATTAAAAATGCTCCTTCATTCCTCAGTCTGCCAATAGTTGAGTTCCTCACCTGTCCCAAATCAATACTACGATATAGATTGTACAAACTTAGCTATCGACCATGTGAGACTTCTATTTTACTGTGAAGAATTGAGCAGAGCTTTAGAACGACCACATAAAAAAAAGAGAAGTTAAAAACAAACAGATGACAAACCAAGCCTCTCAGGTTATAAACATTCCCTACATATATTAATAAAATCTGTTGAATTCCCATCTCTTACATCTCAGAGCCTACATGTGTCTGAGTCGTAAGTCAAAAGATAATTTGATATCAAGAATAAACAGGAGTAAGCACAGGCTAGAGGTGTTCACTGATTCTTAGGTCTAGTTATTTTTGCACGTGTTTATGAAACGTGCTAGATATAAGTCAGCCTTTTTCTACTTAGAAAATTGCTAGACACTCTTTGACTCAGATTTTTTTAGATTAAAAATAGGATATGTTTGAGATAGTCAACTATTTCCCATCAGAGCCTCTGTCATTACTTGTATCCACACAAACACCCCTCCCTGCATTCCCTCACGGTTAGATCCCAGTGACTCCAGTCAATGGAGAGACATATTTGCAGGAGTTTGATCTGAAAATTGCAGAATACTATTAATTTCATATCGGAAAACAGCCTCGATTAATGCTCCAACTTCCATCATTTCCACGTTATGCTATTCCAAGACTAGGGAAAGAGAAAGATCTCCAGCAGTTTCAAGGGATACTTCAGTCACTATCAGGAGAGCAAATCTTTTCAATACCAGATGAAGGTCTTGTCCTAAGAGGAGTATGAGCAAAACACATGCAATCTTGCCAGACTAATGAGGCAAAAAATCACATGTTTTTAGTGTGAGAACGATATTTGTGAAGGAACTGTGACAAGAAATCATTTCCACCTTTGCTCTGTAGCAAAACATCTGCTTAGTTCCACATCTTAAGATATAAAATGCATAAAATAAATGTTGTAGAAAACACTCCTACCTTTGCACATGCAGACACAAGTATTTGTACTTTTGTTGCCAACTTGCTTAGACACTTTTTAAATTGATCTATTTTCTGCCAACCTGTGCTTGCTCTCTATTGAGCAGTAGTATGCTACCTGCTACAGCTACATTTCCTAAATCCTGGAGCAGTCCAACCAAATAATCACATAAAACTTTCGCCACTTCGTGCCTGTTGTTTAGTGCTAATTTCTTTGTGCTTACTAAGAGAAATTGTTATTGACTGCTTTCATTAGGAAACTATTGACCCTTATCCACTGGCACATCCTGGAGAAGAAATTCACTAAATGTGCCCATATTTCATTCTCTGAACATCAAGGTAGGAGAGTCATGCTGAAGGATACGGTTTATTTAATCCAAAATTAAAATTTTATAGGCTACATTACCTAAAGTAAATTGCTTAATACATTCAGTTGAACAGCTGCTTTCTAAGTGTTTGGCTTCCATGTTTTCAAAGCCTAAATTAAGCTAAACAATAGAACATCACTGCTAGCACTGTAGACTTCCAGGAGATGAGCTATGCTATACCTACATTTAAGAGGCAGAATTTATATTCAGCAAAGCAGTTATTTTCAATGCATTCCTTTAAAGCAGCACAAGACCACCACAGTCTTTTGAATTTAATTTAGCTTTAGCAATAGCATTAAAAATATATATTTTACATACTTGTGAACTTTACAGTAGAGAAAAGTATAACGACTTAGCTGCACTCACATTTACCACTTGCCAGAATTATGTAGAAAACCACCAGAGTACTGGGATCCAGTGTACCCTAAAGATTTTGGAAGTTGGAGCCAGCATCAGTTTGTTTACTCTTGCTTCCCGGACAAATGGATCCTGCCATTGCAGAACCATTTGGCCACAGTGAGGCAATCCAGCCAGATTTCTCTGTGCACAACATAATCCTACTTGTGCACAGAGCAACTTGGAATGTGTGGTGTGTGGTAAGCATCTAAAGAAAAGCCCTGCCCAGGCCCTTTATTTTATGGGACATAAATGGGACTGGGAGATCACTCCAACTCCTGTAGGGCACCAACGGAAAATTATAATTCTGGACTGTGTATGGTAGTTCAGGCTTCATTTTGGCAAATGTAGAGTACCACTTCAGGACATAGCAACATTGCCATAAAAACCACCAGGTTCATTTGCATCCCTGCCATGAATAGCTCTGCAAAATCCCTTGAAGCCAAGGGAGTCCTTCAAGCCAATAATGAAGGATGCAACACCAAATTCACTAATACATGCCACTGGCACATGACATCTGCTAAACCTTCACAACCAAACCCAAATGTAACTTCCAGAACTGTGTCAAAGATTTATTTGTCATAATCTTGACCATTTACCTGCTTTCTGCTCACTGATCTATCTCCCTGAACACAAGCCAGGGCAGAAACCAAGAATGCCCACTCTAAGGTGCTGGGCCACTTTCTTCAGCTGCTCTGGTAAGTTAATTTATT
The DNA here is from genome assembly GCA_013397175.1 of Platysteira castanea. NCBI lineage: Eukaryota > Metazoa > Chordata > Aves > Passeriformes > Platysteira > Platysteira castanea. The sequence continues at coordinate 156,122 of VYXC01000808.1, forward strand.
CCTCTTTTAAACAAATGTAGAAATGAATAGTAGGAGAGCACTACATGTGGAGTAGAAAGCCATGCCTTAAAACCTGAGAGGCATAGGAGAATTTACCACACCTTTCATGAACTTCTTTGGAATCTGTCTCCTACTACATCCATCCCCTTAAGAATTCTAATATTACCAAACATGCCAAGAGTTGCAAATAATCAAGTCAGGTTTTTATTAATTCACTTGGAATTGCAAAGTTCTTTTGTGAAAGTTACAGCAATCTGTAGCACAAACCAGTCCATTTTCACACTGCACTGATATAGGCATAGGTATAGAAAAATGTGTAGAGCAAAGCTATTTTATGTGCCAGAAATTATGTGCAACAGAAATTTTGATGTGATCAGCAGAGGCTCATATCAGAAAATCAGTGAAATTTACCATAAGCCTGATTATATACCTTACCCACAAATTAATCTCATTGCGATTTATTTCAGTATTCCAAACTTCTAAACATGTGTCTGTGTGGCTCTATTATTGATATAATTATTGTTTATTAGTACTGTTCTGATGGTGTTCAAATACTACAAATAAAACAAAGCCCAAACATGCTGTACAAACACCTATTAAATCTTCCTGCACTGGCAAGCACGGGGACTAGAAAAATACAAAGGAGGATGGGAGAATAACAGAACAAAATAATGAAAAAACCCAGTGATTGCTGCCTCTTCTTCTTTCCAAACTGTTGTGCCATATCCTTTGGCATGAAATCTTTGAAAGTTTAAGTACAACACTTCCTACAATAAAATAAACCTCTGCCTTTCACTATCGCATCATTATTCTTGACTTTTTCTCATCACTACCATTATTTACTGGCACAAAGTCATCTGGGATTGTGAAAATGAGCATTAGTGATCTCTGTACCAATTTGCCTGCATTACGGTCTTTATTAATCACACCTCTCTTCCCAACGTTCATTACCTAAAGGCCCTTAGCTCTGCCTCCTCACTCCTGGAGACAATGACGACGCAGTGCTGCAGGTTTGGACCTGCCCCCAAATGTCCCCAGGTAGAGCCCGTCGTGCCAATGCACTGCTCACACCACAGGTCAAGGGCCCTTGCCAGTGGAGGTGTGAATCCCCAAGCTTCACATAGCTTGGGCATTGCAGGAGTAAGCAATAAGCAGACTAACTTACTAATTGCTTTCCCAAAACTCAAAGGGACAAAACCATGTGAAGTTCAAATTCCCAAACGGCCAGGCAGCAGCCTGAAAAATGCTGACTGAGCTAGAGGGGCTGTGGGACTGGATCAAGCTTTCCGAAAGGAGAGAGATAAGTACAGGGCACAGCCATTTATTAAGCTGGTTCCATCCATTTATTAATCTGCCTCCTTTTCCCTGCAACCTTTCCTTGAAAAATGGTCATAATAGATTTTCACACTCACCAGACTGTGCTGGCAGGAGAGCAGTGGGGATTAAGCAATTAATGGTTATGTGTTTCTTTGAGACCCTTCTAGGAAAGCTACTAGTGGCAATCAGAAGAATGATTACGGGCGTGTTACTTGCAATACTGATTTGTAAAAAACCCATACAGATTTAAACAGGCTAAGCGGAAGAGGTCCAGCTCTTGTGTAACTTCTGATAAGGGATTTGCAAGCTCCTGGCAACTGATTTAGAATACCTTCACAGTGTACTCCACATTCACTGCTTTGTAAGATAAGACATGAAGAAAAAGGATTTATTTTCACTTTTGCAGGCATCTTTTAAAAAAGCCTCAAGCTGTAAAGAGAGTAATATGTACCTGCATTTACGCATTTCCAAGGCTTGTCAGAAATGCATTTGCTTACACCAAAGTTTCTGTATTTTCTACCAAACACACCGTCACTCTGGACATAACGACACTACAAGGGCAAACAAGATAATACAGCAGCAGATGTTGTTTCTGTGCCCCTCTGCAAGAATTCCTGCCAGCTTGCTTTTCTTCCTCCTCAAAATCTGCAGAAAAAGTTGGGGCTCTGATGTCACCTTGCCTGAACAGTTCTGGGCTTTTCATGCTGTCTGGTGTTATTATCAGCAATACAATAAGCACAGCTACATCTTCATCTAATGCTATTCACTGCATGTACTTAGTGTCTGCCTGTATTATGCCATTATAAGTGGTGGGGGAAGAAAAGAGTAAGCAAGAGGAATAACAAACAGGATTCTCTTGGAATAATGTTTCTCAGCCTTAGACTGATAATGGGCTGCAGTCAAATATATTCCTGTCATCACTGGCACACAAAGCTGCCTAGCTTTGTCACATTTGTTTTACTAATTGAACAATCAATTATTAACATAGATTAGTTTCACAGTCATAAACAGCACCACATACAGACACCTGTTTAATATGAGAGTCTCTGGTCCAATTTATACTTCCTGAAGCAATATCCTCTGGTTTCCATTAATGCTCCTCTCTTGTACGATTTCAGCTCCTTGGACTTTGTCACACACAAAAAACCCCCATACTTTGTCTCCAAACCCAGGGTTTCTCAGTGGGTGCACACTGCAAACCACAGAGAACCCTTCCGACAGATGAGAATGGCACATCCCTGAGCTTCACTAATGATCACCATCAATTTGGTTTCACACCCATTAATTATGCTGCAGCCACCAGCAAATCTTCCTGAATTTCGCTCCTGCAGTGGCAGCACCTCTGCCTGTCCTGGGGGAGGACAAGCCCTTGCTCCTTGTGAGCAGAAAGCCCGCAGACCCTGAGCTCAAGCAGGGCTGAAGGTCAAGCCTGGGGCAGTATTTGTGCCAAAGTGTAAATAAAACCTCACCTCAAAGCTGAGCCCACAGGCTGTGTATATGTAAGCAGGCATCAGCCCACACGGATAATGATTTTCAAAGCAAGATCCTTCTGTTATCAGGACATGCTTTCTGAAAGACAAACCCCACTTTCTGGTACCCTTACTGCAGTTTTGGTCCCACGTGGGATGTGTTCGAGCAGGCAGGCAGGGAGGCAGGCATTCCCTCCCAACGTGCCCCAGGCACTTTCAGAGGTGCATCAAGAGAGGGACTTTCATTGGTGGGAAATGAAGGAAGGAGAGCTGGGCTGGGAATAAAGTACATCCAGAGCCAAGTTCTCCCGCAGAACTGCTGAAGGCCATAAACATGAAGAACACAAACCCTATGCTGGGTTTGATGTGTTTGAGGCAGCTCGGCTTGACGGTCTACACTGAAGGCAACTCTCCTATGTGAACACCATTTCCAAACTTCAGAGCAGCTCTCATTAAAATAAGGCTCAGATGCACAAAGTGTACAAAGACACTGAATATGCAGGAAAAACATTAGGAATCAAGGCCCAATCCAGCAGTTTAGTCCATTAAAGTGCAGAACATCAGCCCAATGAAACAGCATTCTGTTTCACTTAGACTGGGCTTTAAGAGACTGAAAGTAGTTAATAGCTGCTTTAAGCATTCGAGCACTCATGCCAAGCAAGCTCTCAAAAAACAGAAATACCTCCTCCAAGTAGTCTACTTCCTCACCTAGGTGAACATGCCTGGCTTCTTACCAGTGCAATCCATATAAGTAACAGATGGTTAAATGCAGGATCAGCAAAATTTGCAACAAGTTACAAATATATTTTGCCTCACATTTCTACAAATTCGTACAGTAATTTTTCTCTCAAAGTAACGTCCAATACCTTTTTTTTTCTCCCTGACACTTGTATATATGATCAACTGAAGCTGAGAATGAGAAAAATAAAATAAACCAATTTTTTCTACATCTTCATAAAAATATTGATTGTCAAAACAGGTAAGATAGGGTATTATAGAAAAGTACACAGCTTTTATTTGAAAGGTAAGAGCAGTTGTCTGTAGGGCCAGGAAAATGAATTTTAACTGATTTTATGACAAAAGCAGCAAAAGTCAATTACTCACTTTCTGTTTCACTTTTCCAAACCCTGATTCATACAGAGGAATTCAAGCGTTCACCATGCTTAAGAAGCTTTTGGTAACATGGTTAGCAATATTGCTGCTTTTTTCTAGCCATATATACTTTGGGCATGATTAAGTGTTCCAGAGCCTTAAATGATTAAGGAGACAAAAAGACAGACAGTGACAAGCAGGTAAAAAAAGATAAGAAATGGATTACTCTCCAAGAAACTGAAAACTCCTCTAGAGACCCTGGGCCTTCAAGTTTATTTAAACATTAACGAACTTTACATTTCAAATCATATCTAGGAGGACAACTGATAGGATTACACAGCTAAATCTATAAGCATTGATTTTGTCTCAGTCACAGATGCACGCTGTGCAGCATTGGAAAATCTGCTAAGAAGATAAGGTTATGACACACAGCAAACAGCATGTAGCCTTGGTTTAAATAAAATTTTCTGTGTCTTTAGAAACCACTGCCACTCTCCCCAAAAAAATCCCCCCAAGTGCCACATTGTCTGAAAAATTAAATGATTCTAGAAGCAGGTGCACGTCCTCCCAAACACTGGCATTTCATTTAGAGGTTGCTAAACAACCTGTGTGAGTCACTGTTGGCAGAAAACACACATTTCGCTTGTTTGTAAAAAGCACACTTTAAAATCACCATGTTGTTTTGTACAAAACAAAAGATTTGTGTTGCCTATTTCAAGACACTCTTGTTATGATGTTCCCAGCTCAAGCAATCCTATGAGTCATCAGTGCACCACAAGTTTTAAAGCAGCATGTTTGTATCACTTAGATTTTTGGCTACTATGGGAAATAATATGTAATTTCTTAAATGGATGGAGTAATGAACTCAAATAGCTCAAGAGATATCATAACTCCCTTTCATTCTCCATACTTATGCCCAAAAAAAGTCCTGAAAAGTCCTCAGTGAGAAGGGTAAACATGGGAAGTGGACAGTGAGGCATCATTCCTACTCAATTCCTTCCTTCCGGTCTCTGAGAGCTCCTTCAGCACAACCAAGAATTGCCACAGGCACTGCAGTGAGGGAGTAGAGCAGGGAAGATGCTTCCCTAAAGATTTAGGGCTGCAAACTTGGAACACATTCTGAAAACCTGCAAAGCTGTCTGGCAGATGACTCTAATTTAAACAAGTCTTGTTTTGATTTGAGCTGCAAAGTCAAAAGCAGTAACTTTGGCAGAGATGTAACTTGGAACTGCTGGTCCAGAAACTTCGGCCCTGTAACTGTCCTAGAAAGGCACACAACTAGGCATTTTGGTGCAGTTTAGGGTATTTTTTTCATTCTGTAGGGGACTATGAGCAATATGGTAACATATCATTATTCTATATGATCTCCCTTTAGCAGAGAAGTGTTACCAGAACAGAATTATCTCTGTCCTGTTTTATTTGGCTCAAATATTTTGGTTGTAAGTCTTCAACAGTATGTATTTTGTGTCACCTATGCTAGATGAGAGGACACTTGGACAGCACACAGAACATGGCCTGATCTTTTTCTGGCAAACTTGCTGCTCAAATCACAACCAGTTTGCACAATGCTGTTGTGACATTTCCCCTGACCCTTCCTCCCTCTTCTCTTCCACCCATAGCGGTTTGGACCTGGAGGTCTGCCTCTCCCAGCTCTTTACTCCTGTCCCACCTGTGTGTTCCTTGGCTTCTGACCTTGAAACAAAGTGGTATTGAGGGGACAGACACTTATCACTGCAAAGCTATGGAGAAGCAACCTCCACATCCAGATGCTGCGAGCCATCCAGTTCCCAAATTTACTGTCTTACAAACAGGAATTCAAAACCAAGAGATCAAACCCAGCAGTGGACTAGGAAAAGATAGATTTTTATTTAGCCCTTTAGAGCCCATATCTGATCCATGGTGCCAGGTCTGTGGCATAAACTAAACAGAAGCTCTAGGTCTCACTTGTGGAAAACACAGAAGCAAACGAAGTGAAACATATGCTTATTTATAACCTCAGAAATGGGTCATCTCTGCAAAGGAAGCAGGTGCCTGTTAACATGAAGGCATATTTTGGGGGGTGTGTGGGAAGACAGGACTTAGGGTTTACATTTTTCAACCTAAGTTTAGAGGGAAGAGTTATTTTCAGTGTCTTTACATACTCTGAACTGAAATTTTCAAATTCAAGGATCTTACAGAGTGCCATGAGGTCTGACAGACATATGCTGCACATGATGTGATTACATATGATCTTTGACAATCTACAGTTATTTTAGTAGAATCTGAGCTCTCTGTAATACTGGACTAAGCTTGATGATGTCAAAGCATTCAATGTCTGAGATGCATGAGCTGTTTGAAGAAATTACACAATGAAAATGACATAGATTTCCAAGTTTTACTTGGAAAGATCTCTCATAATTTTTTCTGAACTTCTGATACATCCAAGTGGAAATAGGCAGAAAGTAAGATGGAATTTTAAGATATGCACTGATTCTGCACACAGACAATAACCCATCCACATTTGGGTTAAAAATGAAATTAAAAACACTTTGCATACTTGAACCTGAACACTTTCCTAGAAGCTGCAGCCCTGGCTGCAGTGATCCAAAACCGACACAAGTGAACAAAAGTTGCACTAAAGAAAAAGAAGTCAACACCCAGGAGAAAAGCTAGATGATCAGAGGAGTCAGAGTATTCCCAAAAGTCACTGGATCAGCAAACTAGAGTGGTCAGGACATCTGAGCTCACTGTCTCAGAAACGTAATATATAGTAATACATAACTTTGTAATGAGAGATTTAAAAAATAAGTGTATGCAAATGTACAGGCATAACAAGACAAATTCTGATTTCAATTTGCCCAGGTATAGATCTAAACCACTCCTATCCACCTCTGTAGAAAGATACTGAATTTTTATCAATGCAATGTTATTTTAATGATTTTATTTTAAACACAATTAATCCCAAAGATCCCTGCTTTGTAAAGAAAATACAGGAATAGGCAAGAAAGTATCTGTCTTTGGAACTTTAGGACTTAGAGAAAAATTTCAAATGTCTGCAAAAGTTGGTGATTAACAGTGGGGAAAGATGAGTTCATCTCCAACCTCTGTAAGCTCCTAAACTGCCACTTTTCAAAATGCGTATTATCTCTATTCTTGAAGAAACACCTTTTAAAAAAAACATCAGCAGCTAAAACCCACACAATTGCAGTGGTAGAGCACTAGATTTAAGGCACAGGGAAAGGCTATGTAATCCATACAAAGACGTGAAATAATTCAGGGACTGTTATTGTATGAAAACTGCATTTTCCCCCTCACCTCCCCCCACTTCAGACAATAATGTTTGAGTTTGTCTTTGCTTGTAGGATTTTCCTAGTAGTTTTAGGAGGTAAGTGCTTCTGTACTGAGTAGAGATCATGTGCTTTATAAAAAAGAAATAGCTATATTAAGACCTGGATAATCCCAATGCCCATCCTTTGTAAAATCATAGTTCTACTTTGTATTTTAAATCCCTCAGGAAGTTCAGATTAATGCCTAAACAGCACATGCATAGCATTGTTTACTCTGCTTACAGGTCACTCTTTAAGCTACTCGAATATTCCAACATCTGGACAAGCCAAGCACCGATTAACCAGGTCAGGCTTTGTACACACACTCTGTCTCATCACTCTTTCTTTTACTAAATCTTGGCAAGATCCCCTTTGCATGGCTGCACAGACCCTACAGAGTTTTCCCAATATCTGTCATCCTGCCACCTTGCATTAATGAATATGTTGAGACCATACATCAGCAAAGTATTTTACCTGTTTCCTTATCTCCTCAGCCTCTCCTCATTTAAAAAAAAAAAAAAAAAAAAAAAGCCTACAACATCCGATGCATAAAGAAACACCAGCCAAGCACAGATTTACTTGAATAAACACACCAAGTGACTGTCCTGCTGGCAGCAGTGTTTGACAGATCCTTTCGGCAATGGGATAAGTAGCCAGGCTGCTGTTTGATGGGGAAATGATTCTCCTGTTTAGTCCCTGCTTCAGCAGCGCTTGGCTGATGCCAAACCAAGGGTGAGCAGCTCCTGCAGGCTGTGCTGCGTGTGACAGGTTAGCTGTCAAATGCTCCCTTGTCCAAATGATGCTGCCGCCACACACTTTCCACAAAGAAGAAACAATTTAATGTGGTGTCACGTGGTGTCTTCCAGCTCCAAGTTAGTTTGCAGACATCAAAAGCTGATTAACTTACTAGGGCTGTCCAAATGCTGCCTTGAATCACTCATCACATATTCTCCAAAATTTCTATTCACTCTTCTTGCCAGCAGTGTATGATAATGGGATATAAACACTGAGTGTAACGTGCATGAAAGAACAGAGTGCAGTATCCAACACGGCCTGCAGGTAGTTTGATAATTAAACAATAAAAAGGAAACCTAATGTAAAAACCTACTACTTTGGTTCTTCCTCTGGAGATAAAAGGTGCAGATATAACATCATGACTTAGAAAAGAAGCACCTTTCAAGTACATTGCTAGATGTACTTATCACAAGCAGCAACCAAAATCTGGGTACAGATTGGCCAAAAATGTGTGCTGGGTCCCAGGCCACGGCCCCCGTGTGTAGGGGCAATACAAGGGGGATGAGCTCAGCAGCAGCCAGCTGCAGCCTTGGCCAACATTCAGTGACTGCCTTAGAATCAGAGGATCAGAATGCTTTAGGTTGGAAAAGACGCCAGTTGGAAAATCCAGCTGTTAACCTGACACTGTCAAAGCCACCAGTAAATTATGTCCCCAGGCACCACATCTGCACATCTTCCAAGGATGGTGACTCCACTTTTCCCTGGGCAGCATGTTACAGTGTTTGATCACCCTTTCAGAGAAGAAATTTTTCCTCATATCCAGTTTAAACCTCCTCTGGTGTAACTCGAGGCTATCTCCTCTTGCCCTATTGCTTGTTACTTGGGAGAAAAGACCAACCCCGACCTGTCTGCAACCTCATTTTGGGTACTTGTAGAAGACCCTGAGAGCCAACAGGCAGCTGATAGATAAAAGACATATTTTCCTATAAACAAAAAATACAGTAAGTTATTATTTATACAGCTAAGTTTATTACATCCATTTGAAATTATTCCATTAACTTCCATTAACTATTCTGTTCATTTATTAGCTTAATGTATTTACATAAAATGCTATGATAAGCTCTTTGTTACCAACTTGAATTGTGATTACTTTTAATCAAAACAAATATTAAATTAAAACCGGAAAAAAAGGATCTCTCTCCAATTGCAAAGTGTTTTGCCTCTTTTTGCACAGCTTGGGCAGAGAGCTACAAAAGTTCTCACCGTGTCATGTAGGTGTGAAAAGCTCCATCAAAGAAGACTTAATAACTCAGTGTCTTCCACTGACATAGTGGCTTCATCTCTAGCTGACCTAGCTCCAAACCTTACCCTGCTCATGAAGCCCATGGGCTTCCAGTCACAGCCCCTGTCTGGCAGTGCTCTGTGGCTCAGAATGAGTGGCAGTGGCACCACAATGATAAAGGGGTTGGCTTTTCCAGCATGCCCTCAACCACCTTTTTTTCTACTGTATTGTGTTCGTGTGTTTGTTATTTTAACAGTTGCCTTAGCTAAACTTCTTGTAAAACTTTAGACTTTCTAAGATCAGTGGTTGACTTCTATCAAATAAATATGAAATCTGCCAACGATTGTGAGGTAATTCAACAGCTGAACAAAACTCACAAGAGCTGTGCTTCAGTCTACAGTGAAAAACAGTGCCAATACTCAATAGCCAGTAAGCAAACATGAATACTTTTCAAGGAAGACTGCATACTGTTGGGTGACCTATTTTTAAATAAACATGGCAGCCTTACCCGTGATGTTACCTAAAAGCATGCTCTGAGAAACAAGCAGACTGATAAACAGCAGATTTACAAGGAGGAAAATAATAAGATAGCAAAAGCCATCAGTGCTGAACCCTTGGGTTTGGGTTTTTTTGAATGTGCAATTGTATTACATAATACTATTGTGCACTGATTTTGTAGCTACAAAGACCACTTCTTGATTAAAAGCTCAATGCACTATTCATTATAGTATTTTAGTGGATTAGTTATATAAACCCAGGTTTCAAACAGACTTCCGCTGTATAATTCTCTGGCAATCTCAGCAAACCACAGACCATACCAGTGCAGACTAGACGGGTGTAAAGTGGTAGTTCTGTTTATCTGCAGCTGCCTTTGTGTCCTCACCAGAAGCACCAACCACTCAAGATGGGCTTTGGCAATTCCTGGCTTCCAGCTCCATCCTTTCCAGCAGGTGGGGAAACCATTTCCCAGCCCAAGAGTAGTGCACACTTCACCTGCACAAATGCACTGTTTTCCTCTCCTCCCAGTGTTAAGCTGATCCTTTTGACTGGGGCATGGTGTTGGACAGACAGACAGCAGACCAAATGAAAAAATAAGTCTGGCCTGGGACTGGAGCAAGAAAAAACTCAGTGATTGCTAAAGAAGGGAGATAAGGAACATTAACAGGCAATGTGAGGAGGTTTGTACTGCTGGTACATTGTTTTAGGACCCTGGTGACAAAGAAAGGTCTTCCCTCTCCTCTGCATGTCCATCTGTCAGCTTCTACAAGCACTTAAAATTCATGCCCAATTTTTTTAATGTATTAATTCCCTTTAGTTATTAAATTACATCTTATAATGCAACATATGGGGAGCAATCTGCAGATGGGAGGGTGAGGAGAGCACAGTATTTTACTTGGTACATATACTTAATGAAGTTCAAAAAGAGAGCGATATTTTGCATCTGGGGAAGGAGGACACGAGAACAAGCTGTATTTTAAACCTGTCACTTTAGAATGCATCAGCGCAGGAGTTGATAAATTTCAAAATAACAACAACAGAGAAATTTAATGCTGTGCTGCTCAAGCTGCTGAGCTGGAGGACACTTTATCACGCTGAAATATACACAAATAGAAATACAAAGCAGATATGCCACTATCCCAGCAGATTTTATTTTTGCCAGAGCTGGTGGTTCCAACTCACTTTGTGGGCAGCACAGTGGCTTTACTTCTTCTTAGTGGTCCATCACCAATCCCACTAAGAGTCACAAAATCCACCCCAAGAAAGTGTTTCCCTCACAACTGATGGATCAGCTACTAGAACAACCCTCTCAGCAAATGCTTGCCCTGCTTGAGCAGTAGCATTGGAAAAGCAGGGTTTTAAGACGAAGGAAACCACAATATGTGTTTGAGTTGGTGACAGGAGGCAGCAAAAGAAGAAAAGCAGTATGTCACCACTCTTATAATGTCAAAATCAGAGTTTAGACAAGAAAATATTGTGACTAACATCTTTGACATGAGCTCTGCTCCCATTCCACACCTTTTGCGCACTCTCCGTACCAGAGAGGTTTAATTACAAAGCTGAGCAAGTCCTGTGCAAAGGCACAGGATGCTCCACAAAAGCACATTCCACTGGCAGCTGTTGATAACAGAAACTTCATTTCCAGCAGACCAAAGTCTTCCAATTTTGCAGGAAAGTAGCTAATAAACTGAAACAGATGTTGCATAGCCTGATAAGGGAGGGAGGTTGCTTGTTTTCCCTTGAGCAAAGACAAACTGACAGCTGAGTGTTAGGGTGTGTGAGAGAAAAAAAATACGTGGTACTTTGACACTGTCAGCTCTCCCTGGGCCAGGGCAGTGTAAATCCCACCCCGACAAGTTGGGCCACCTCCTGTGTTGCACAACGTTGGAACCAGAGCGGTGTGGGCAAGAATCAACATTCCCACCACTCATCTCCTTCACTTTGGCCATCCCCAGACACCAGTGGGTGTTTATGGCTGGCCTTCTGAGGCCATCTCAGGTTCTCCACCTTGTGACACTCTAGCATGCCACCAAGCCAACAGGCCCTGGCCAACTTTAAACTGCACAGACTTTGCTCAAGTACTCAGCTCTTTTCCCTCAAAGACTCTCTGCTCTGAAGGCCTCTGTATCAAGGCTTACACTAGCTTTTGGCACCAGTGTTATTTAAAAAGTGGATTTTTTGTGAGACTCAGCTTACTTGGTACAGCTGCTGAGAGGACAAAAAAGCACAGATCTGAAATATCTAATCTGAAGGACACAAAAATGGGAGATGGATATGCTGATTGCTTGAATTCAACAAAATAAAAACAAGATACTGTGAATATTACTGGTCTAGAAAAAGCAGCTACTTAGCACCATCTCTTACACGCCACGGGGAGAATTGTAACCATGAGCACAGAATCAGCTCAGTATCAGGATATTGCTGGAGAACAGGTGCAGGGGTAGCACTCTCCGAAATCTGCCCAGTTTGAAAGAACAAAACTTCAGCAACCATGATGCTTTTCTAAAACAGCAATGAAATCATTAAAACCTCAGCCTGATAGTTCTGAATCCCTTTATCAGCATGGGGGACTAGTTGCAACTGGAAGCTGTATCCTTTTCAACCTTCTCTTTCTGCCTGTGTTTATCAAGAAGAGACAGCTAAAAACACCCTGAAAGTCAAGGAGAGTTGCTGCACTTCTTCAACAGCCAAACCCACTGCTGAGCCCCTCTTCCCAAGCGTGACTTAATCTTTCCTGGCAGAACCATCTTTAGGGATATCCTTTCACTCATGAGGACACAAAATGTGTCTGTAGCTCTGGACAGACTAGATGTACCCTTTCCTAACCTCTGGTTTTCCCCCCACCACACATTATTTTTTCCCATTAGTTTCCTCCCCCCAGCCAAAAATTTATTACTCTTTTAAGGAAGTAAAAACTTAAGTTGTCATTATTGCAAAGGTGAGAATTTAAGGTCAGATAATACTGGCAAAACAACAATGAGAAATACTAACAGAAAGTGAAGGCAACTGGAAAAATTACTTGTTATTTAGTTGGCAGAGCATAAACATATGGGGTGTTTGTTGCATGAACTATGTTTTGTTCACATTCTCTTTTTTTGTTTTATCTTAACTCCTGTGGCTTGTCACATTCCTTCCTTTTGTACTCCCATTTCGTACTCGTTCCTTTCCATTCCTGCCTTTCATACTCCCATTCCACTCACTGCTGTGGGACATATACAAGAGCCTTGGACTATGAAAGTGATTGAAGGAAGCTGGTGTAAATGATGTGCTGAGCTTCTTTTTCTTTTTCCTCCTTTTTTTTTTTTTGTTTTTCTTTTCCCTTAACTTAGAATGAAAAGTTTCCTGCTCTACAGTCCATTTGCTCAATTCTGTCTTTGCTTTTACTACACTTCCTCTGTCAGAACACAAATGCATTCTCAGTATCACTGTTTTGATAACAATGCTACTGGGTCTTGAACAGAGAACCTGTAAAACACTGGTTTGAAAACTGCCCTCAATAAATCATCTTCTCGTTGCTTTACAAATGAAGCACTTGCTGTAGTTTGTAATATGATTAAACAGATTTTTCCAACTAGTTAGGCACACACACCTCCTACCTTGCAGAAGGCCAAGCCTTTTCATGGCAACAATCCTCAACAAGTGCTGAGGAAACTAAGGGATCCCTAAGAAGTCCACTGTGTTGCCCTGTCTCATCTGTTTAACACTGGACAGAAGAAACAATCTCTGTCTCTGTCCCTTAAATGAGGACAAAGCCAATTTCTCTCATCCTCATTTGATGAGACAGAAGCAAGACAAGACAGTTTAAGTTACCCAGTGTTTTACATAAAGGCCATCACACGTTCCAAATTACATACGTCACATCATCAGGTGTCTCAACCTATGGCAACGCACGTTATGCTCGCTGTGAAGTCAGCGGTCAGTCACTAATGACAGAAGAGAAGTACAAGCCTTCAGAAAGTATAAAAATGAAGAGGGCTGGAACTGTTTTGTCACCAAAACCTAGCCGACTAATTTTTCCTTCCCAAGTACCATGGATCAGGGTTTCTGCTGAGTCCCCATTGCTGTGCTTAAATGCTAACTGCCCATTTGCTTTTTAGAAAGGGATTTTTTTTACCAGACCTGTTGCAGTGATTTTTAATTTTTTTTTAAAGTCACAATAAATATGAGCTGGTTTCCTTAGTGAACTTGGAAAATTATTGAAAACAGAAGTCCACTCTGGAGAACCACAGAAATATCATTAGATGGAGCAACTTAGTTCACAGTGCAGGTAAATGCTCTTCTCCAAAAAAAAACCACCCCTGTCTTCAGATCCATTATTATTTTATTTCCCATCCTGCCATGTCCTAGACTCTGTCAGTAAATTATGGATGGGTCTGTGATATCAAACTAAGTTTAAGGTCTTGAAGGAACAAAGGTGCTAGAGAAACAGACATCAATATTGTTTTAACTGGCACCTGACTTTATGGGAAATTTCATTTCAGAAAAGCATATCTGTAAGTTATGAAGACATTTACGTGGGATCAGTATCATAAATGCTATTTTTCTAAACAGCCATGGAATGAAAAGGCTCCATTTGTCCTCTTCATGGCCAACATATGCTAAGTGAACACCTATTACACTGAAATGTTACAGTAACTCCTCTCTTAACCTTGAAAAGATCCTAGAATCAGTTTATAAGAACAGCAAAAAGAAGAATAACTTAAAAATTTGAAGGACAATGTTTTAACAAAACCTGCATTTAGAAACATTTTTTCCCTCTCCAATTCATTAGAGGTCACTTGTTTTTTTTCCTAAAAGCTCCAGTGGATGATCTTTGAACATTTTGAGGCTCCTCTATGTATTTTTACTGGCTATTATTTCATCTGACAAGATTTTCTAACCCATTACCTTAAGACTGTTTTAGCAGTAAATAGGTGAAACACTTATAGCTGGCACATGCACCTTTCTAAATGTGTTCCACATAATTGTATTTTTCTGTGTCGTGTTTATTTCAGTTTCAGGACTCAAAAGAGAGTTTTTCTAAAGTTTTATTATGGACAGCTGTTCTGTAAATTACAAAGGATTTTATGGACTGTAAGAAGTGATTCACAGGCAATCTGCTTTCTTAAGATAACTTAGTAAAGGTTTTCCTCTAGGCCTTGAGGCTTGCAGGAAGACTTTTGAATTTAAACAAGATTAAAGTTATGATAATAGTGTCCCATTATGAAACCTGTTCCTGGCAAGTTATACTGAGAAGGAGGACTGAAGCTGTATGTCTTTGTTCAAGATAAAGGTTTCTTTGGGTTTTTTTGCCTTTCACCTTATAAGTCACAGAGCTAATCACAGTGATATGATACAATAAATAACAATACGTTATTCCTTTCTAGAAGTATTATTTACTTCTTTGTTGAAAAATAGTTACTGGCATTTGGTCAATTTTTCTTTTAAGTTATAAATCAATATTTGAAACTGTGATCAATGAAGTTGCCTAAGAAGCATTCACTTAACAAACTGAAGGCCTTTTTATTTAACATTCAGTTGTTTAGAATGAACATTTTTCATGTTTCTTTCATAGCCAGAAAATTACTTTCTTAAAGACAGGGGAAAAAAAATCCAAACCTCAAAAAGAACCATTTCAAAAAAATATTTCTTTTAACCTCCATGCATTCTGCCCTTTACCCCTGCCCCACAAAACAAGAGCTGATGCTGTCAGCACAGGGAATGGCACAACACAACAGTGTCTCTCAGACTGCCACAAAGAAACCTCCTTTGTATCACTTTGTGTAGCAAAACCAAACCTGGTGTCTTTCAATTTGACAAAAATGTGGCGGCTTTTGACTGCTAACTAACCCCCAAAGTCGCTGTTTACCTGCCACTTCAGAGCCAAAGCAACACCTCCAAAAGGCAGTCAGCCCTGGATCTGCAGGCTGTAAGTCATTAGCCATCCCTGGAGCCTCTTCCCTTGTACAACAACAGCTCCAGTGGTGGAGAATAAGTGCAATTCCTGTGAAGTTAAGCTCCCAGATATGCAGAGACCTCAGGATCCTGCCATTTGGAACTGCATCCGCAGTGAAACAGCCTTGGTGGGAGAATGTCAAGTGTTGTGACTGGAAAGACGGTGCACTTTCCTCAGACAGAGAACAAGATGGAACAGTGATCTTATCCAGGACGGCAAGTCTTTTGTGTCTGACCTAAGCACAGGGTATAAATTAACAGCTATTTTTCACAGTTACTTCAGTGCATCCCATCCTACCTACACTCTGTGTCTAAAGGCTCAAACGTCAACACTCCGGAGAAGTTTTAAAACAGAGCAAGATGCTCCTCAAGTCTACTTGCACATGACTCGCAAGGGAAGACAAAAATACTCAGTTTATGACTCCTGTAAGAGAGATCTTTTTTTAATCAATGATTGCATCTTTACACTATTTTTATCTGCTGTGAAAATAAACCTGCTGAGCTGAGAGCGAGGAACCAGGAGTGCACTATGCGTACGCTGTTAAAAGCAACTGCGTGGTGCTGCAAACCCTGAAGAAACAAAAAATAGAATACGAACCAAAGAATAACCTCACTCTCCTCCATTCTCAACACCTAAAACAACAGGCTGTGAAAATGGTTTCATTAAAAAATAACAAGCACATGCTCACCAGGGGATAGATCAGGGCAAAGTGAATAAAAAATTCTTCAATCATTGCTGAAGTAGGTCAACTAGAATTAATTCAAAGGGCAAACATTCAAACTGAGCCTGCCACCCCCCCACCTCACCCCACCTCCCCGCAGCATGTCTTTCTGCCTGCCCTTTGACAAGGCCAAGTGGAGACCCAGACTGACTTATTACTTCATTTCGTACAATGCACTCGCCGCAGTGGGTCTCTCTTTCTCTCCTCAGTGTAAACTGATAGGCCACAGATTTCCTCCAGGTTTACACTAGCGTGGAACAGAACACAGCAGAGCCTGGTGTTATGTAGGAACATAAAACGCTGAACAGCGTTGCTCCCTAGCTCAGCAGACCAGTGCTAAGGATACCTTCCTTGTGGAAATTTTTGCCAAAGAAACACTCATGCTGGCCAAGAAGTCAGAAAAACGTGCAGAAATAACTACCCTGGAGACAGGACTCAGATGAAGAAGTTTTTGCAGTAGCCAGCTGCAAAATCAGAAATCTGGGCTGTCCAGCCAGCATCCACACCGTGCCCTGTGCTGTGGTGTCTTAGGAGAGCATGTCAGCTGAATAAGGGCATTGTTCTCATGAGCTGACCTTCTGTCGGCACAAAGTAGCTCTGAAGTACTGTATGATAATAATTGACTAAATAACTTTCAGCTATAAGGGTTTTGCATACAGCAAAGCTGGTCTAGCACTATACGCTCTTCAAAACTTACTTATTTGCAGCAATGGATTTTATGAATCATTATTTGGCTTTAAATCCCCTCTCTCTTCTCCCAGGTGAGCTGTCATTTCATTTACAGTAGGAGAGAATGATTCAGGTCATCATGAAAGAAAAGCTTTTTTTTTCCCTTAGTTGATGTTAATAAAATACACTAACCTCCCCTTCTCCACCCCATCAGCCTTTTCAAACCTAACCTCATGATTGAGCTTTGAAATGCAGCCAGGAGAGGTTAACTCTGGGGGGGTGCAGTACCTTAACTGTTTTGTTCAACATCCCATCTAATGAAACAGCTGTCACACTTTCCCTCTTTTCCCTCCCACTGTCCTGAAAAGCCAATTAACCCCATCCCTAGAAGACAGCATCCTGATGATATAACGAAGGTGCACTACTTTTCCTTCGCTGCTAGCAATGACACAGCCAGATCAGGGGCAACAGCGCTGGGCTGTGCCTGGATTCGCAGCCTGAGGAGGACACTGTCTCAGGTGGAAAGGAATCACAGCAGCTCGGGCAACTACAGGCTCCCCCCAAGCATGAAAGAGAGGTGCTGCTCTGTCATCTCTGAAAATATCAGTCAGCCCTTTTAGTCAAGAGGCAAGAGAAATAACACAAAGCTTTGGTGCACTTGGCGCTTCCCCCAAAAAGCACTTAAGGGAACTGGGGTGCTTATAATACCTGTTTCAGATTGCCTGTAAGATGAATGCAACCAAGCTTAAAAAAGTTAGAGGCTTTCCTCTTTGGGACAGAGATCCCTCCTTATACACCTCACTTAAATCACAAAAGCTGGAACCTACTTCCCCTGGTATCAATAGGGATTTTGTCCTTGGTTTTAGTGAGAGCTTTATCTGCTCCTAAGAGAAAATCAATGCCCTATAAAGCAGCGCAGACATGAGATTGGGTTGCTAGTGGCCCTCCGCCGGGAGACACACTGGGGCCGTAGTTTCTGCCGTACTCTTTTGTGAAGCCAACATCAACAGATAAGGGAGCAATTCCGCGCCGTCTCCAGCACTGTGGCTCCACGCAATCTTCCAGTGTACAACTTCCAAGAGACGCATTTGAAAACCTTACTGTATTTCTCAAAACACGAGGCTGAAAGAAGTCTGCCAGTGTTCACCTTATGAACAGACCCCTCACAACGAGCTTTTCCCCCCTGTTCCTGCCAAGAGCATCGCCTGCCCCGTAGTGGGTGAGCCAAGGCCTGATGCGTATCCCACCAGTGCAAAGCACCACGCTCCTCTGCCCTGTCCTGCCAGGGGAGGCAGGACCGCAGTGGCCACACCATTTCCATCTCGCACATCCTTGTGCAGTACAGCTGCAGTCATTCCAGTGCCACACAGAGCCTGCAGAGCCCCCAGCGAAATTCAGCACTTAGGGAAAACGGAGTCAAACTTTGCCAGTGTGCTGGGGAAATAATGACTGACATTACGATGTGCGACAAATATCCAAGCCTGATCTTGAGGGAATAGAGGACATATTTAAATGAGTTCATCTGTACAAGGCAGCGAGTGCGGATCCCTTTATTGTGCTATTACAAAAAGATTATTATCAAAAACATTATCCTAAACTCTCATTTATATTTAAGAGCAATTTTACTATTAATTGTCTGTACTCCCCTTAGTCCATAATTCAGCATGTCCAAGCCTGTTTCAGGCTCATGAAACTGGCATCTTTATTACAGCCTTGGGCTACAATTTTCCAATGAGAATTGTCTAAATGCAGGGTTTTTTCCTCTTCCTGTGTAAAATGCTGCTCTCTATTACCTGTGATTGAGCTCCCAGGGGGCAGGAGAGGAATTTGGATTGCAGAGTATCTGTATATTGAGGCAAAGTCTCCCAGGTCCATCATCAACCTCTCCCACACAGGCTTTCAGACAGCCTGGCTAATTGGGAGAGGGTTTTTCCCTCCCCTTACCATGGACAGAAATGCTCCCCTTCCAAAGGCCCAAAAGAACATTTATCTCCCCTCCAACCCTGAAAATAACGAAGATGACTATTTGACATTATTTCTTTCATTTCTGGCATCTTGACTTCTTTGTTACATTACTCTCTTTAAGAGTCTTCATAGCATGTCCTATCAGAGAGTCCTTTCCTTTTGTTCCTGCAACTTAAGCCCACAAACTCATTTTGGCATTCCATATAATCTATGTCCTTGTTCAGATCTCTATTGGGAAATGAGACAACACACCACAGTTGTTAATTTAAAACAAAAGAGTGAAACCATTATCCTTTTGTCCTCTGCTTTCTCTTGCCAGTTGCACGTATCTCAAAGACTTCCCTGTACCAGTTTTAAAACACACAAAAATGGAGCATCTGGACTTGTCTTAATGAGAAAATGTTTCTTCTGCACTTTCTCAGTGGAATTATCTGTATAATTGGTAGCAATGATTTCAGAAGTAAGTCCTCCTTCTGCCAACAGCACACTCCATGAGGAAATGAGGGAGCTGGGGAAGGAGGCTTTCCTTCTGACAAAAAGTTGGCTTTTGTCTAATAAGAAGAAAAATCACAGCGGAAGAAAGTCCTGTTCTGCTGACCTCTCAAATTCTCCAAACACTGTGTATTAAAACACATCCTCTTTTGAAACTCCAGACTGTGAGATATTTGTATTTAGAGATGAGCTCTCCCATGTCAGGCATGAAGCCCTCCTTCCTGCTCCTCTAGGATGGCTTGATATGAAATTCTTGGCAAATGTTAGAAGCTAATACTTTATCCCCACTGCACTGAATTATCAATCTAACTCTTACAACAGGCAGACCTCCTATTCAGCTGAACGCTGAGAATTTGGAAGAGATACCCATAAATCTTTTGTGAAAAGCCCAGCCTTTCCTTTTCATTCCCATGGAGAAAACCAGATCTCAGCCTGCTTTTAAGAAACAGTCTCTAGATGCTTTCTTTGCAAAGCTGGGCTTGAGAACATCAGTGACGCAGACTCCTTGCTGGAACTGAAAGGAGTACGAGCAGGACTTTATTGCTACTCTGAGTAGAGAAGATAAAATAGACTTTTGCCTTATCACATACTTTGAAGTGAAATGGATCAATTAGTTTGGGGTTTATAGCAAGCACCTCCTTCAGAAACATTTTCCAAATCATTAGTTACAGCCTGTGCATAGAAAGGGAGACAAATCGATTTCCTAGCATTGCTTCAAGTCTTCATTGCTGAAGTTCTTTCCACACTTCTAACTACCATTCATCTCATCTTTGAAGAGCCTTCCTATCTCTCTTCTTTGCTATCTTTTCCCTTTTTTTGTCAGAATAAAATGAGCAAAAGTAAACCAGTTAATGAAGATGAACAGGTATAATAGACAACATTATCTCCTTCCTAACAGAGTAACATTTTGGTAATCTACTCATCATCTTGCCACACAGACGTCTTCAGCCATCCCTACCTTAAGTGATACTTGGCTCTGTGAAGTTAATTTTGCTCATTACACATTTTGTCCGGGATAGGAAAGGGCAGCTGCCTGGATGTCTGAACTGAGGTAAGTGATGTGTTCCATAAACACTCCAGTCCCAGCTACCATTACTGCACAGGCAGTGAAAAGTCAGGCAGTGCTTGACTGCCTGCTGTGAATGCCATGCACCTCAGACACCCACAGGACACCTGATGTTCACCTCCCTTCCAGCCACGGGACTGAACTTATTCTAGACCACCTTTGGTGTGCTCTTATTTAGAAGGGACAGGTTAACTCCCATCTCTATCTCCTCTAGGGGTGGCTCGATTTAGTCCAAAATGAGTGCTTATCAAGTTGATCTTTTCATGCATTCCATTGCACCTGCTTATCCTGAAGTACATTGCCCAGGTTTCTAGCTTTCTTAGGAATTTTTAATGTACTGCATAGCTGCACAAACAGGTTCCTGTTGTGCCAGCAGTCCCCTCTTTCCTCACACTCTCAATGTGTTTAACAACACTCACTCTAGGTCTGAACCCTGTGGCTACATCATAATAACAACCTCCTTCTGTGCTGAGGCATAGATATCAGTTCTGGTATTCTTTTTTTCCTATCTGTAATCTAGGTAATATAATTTCTTCTCTTTATCTCTGAATAGATCTAACTTTATTCTCACTCTCTTGTTAACAAATTTCATTAACAGACTGTGCAGAAAAAACAATAACAAGATATTTGAAAAAAAAAATTAGTTACATCTATGTTCTAACAACACATGGGTTTTTTCTGCATTGTTTTAAATATTTATGTTAAACCAGTCAAAGATGGTAGGATATCAAAAGAAATAGTATGTTAATTTATTAAAACGGAGCACATTTGTTTTCCTACCATGGAAGATTAAATTTGCTGGTCACAATATAATTCTTGCTGCTATTCTTGTCTTTCAAAAAGTCTTTTCAATTGGCAACCATTCTCATTTGATAGATGAGGTTGTTTTTAGTGAGAATCTATACATATTTTTATAGTAATTCTGATCTGCTTTTTTTTTTTGAAATCTCAGATGAATGCCATCTGGTCCCGAAGATTTATTGACATTTAATTTCCTGAGTTTTTCTATTTCACACACATGAATACATATATATGGATATATATAGAGAGAATTTTTTTGGAAATATTTGTCAAAGGGAGCACGCACCTTTACTCTCTGGAATTCCCCCGTTCCAAAGTTATCCATCATTCTCATTAGAAAAGACTAAAGAAAAGAAAATACTGCAAAGCGTATGCAACATTCTTATCTTCTCTGATTAGTGCCTAATACCTTGAGGGACCCACAGATTTCTGCGGCTCCGTGTTCCTGATGTAGTTCAGCTTGTCATTTCCCTTTAGCTACACAGATCTTCCCAATTCTCATTAAATGGATGCTGATGAGTGTACCATAAGCTTACAAATTGATCTTAAGATGAATTTCCATCTTTAACACAGCTTTCAAGGCTGAGGTCAATTATATATGCAATGCAACTTTCCTTCTTTTGCTTTAGATGATATGCCCAATGCAACAAGAAGTTTAAAAAAATTTTAGATAGCCTTCAATATGTGAGCACATAGTAGGAAATCTAGCAGTCTTTCTCAGTACCATGTCTTTCTACTAACACTACACCACAAGAAAGTCACTTTCATTACAGTATGAATTACTTATGCATATTTTATTACATAGTATGAATTAATTATACTGCCATCACCATACAAAGGGCTTAAATCAGGTGCCTAAATGTAGATACCTCTAATGTAATTTGAGATACTCTCTCTTACAGCTCTACACTGGGCTGGCAACAGTTAATAACTTAGGGAGAAAACACTTTGAGTTTGTTCTACATCATATTTTGAAATCTTTTTTTTTTAAGCAGCAAGATTTACCCATTAAGAGGGAGATGATTAGAAAGGAAACTTTGTGGATGTATTTAACAGACCAAACAGGCATCTTAGTTTTCTGCTCTTTCGTTTCCCCTGTTACCAATCCATGTGATAAATGGTCCTCATTGGAAGAAATCTTTAAGCTGATCTTTTCCTGTCTCTGGATTTTATTTCACAAAATGTGATTCTCACCATCATCACTGCCATATCTTATAGTAAATGTGAACTAGACAATGAAACTAGACCTTCACTGGGGTACCAGCTCCAGACAGGCTCATGAGACCCTTCAAAAAGGCAGGAGGTTAAAAAAAATATTTTTAAAAGCAGCTCTGAAATTAGTACACCTTCATCTCACACAGATTCACATGTCTTTCTGATATAAATATCACACCCCTATCTTTAGGAAAATGACACTGGAGTATGACCTAAATCCAGTGATACTTTAACACTAATAGACATTTTTCATGTGCCTATCAAACCCCCACAACTCACCTTGCTGTAGGTAGGTATTTTATCTTACTCAGGGCTAGAATTCTCTAGATCTTTAGGTCTTTGTAATTTGATTCATTTCCCATTTGGTGACTCTGGTGATGCCACAAGACACAGACATGTGCACAGGCATTTTGAGGACAGGACTCTTGATAAAAGTCGTAATTAGTGCCCCAAGCCAAGAAGTGGATTTATGGAAGGAAAGGCTGCAGCAAAAGACCAAAATTAAACCTTCAGAATGACTCTGCTGTGAAAGTCATATTGTAGACAGTTTTTTAATGAGATTGCTAGGTTGAATTAATTTCCAACTCTTATCTGACTTTGATCTCAAATAACAAGAGGTCATCAAGATAAATGCTTCTCATGCTTTAAATGACATAATGATGCTATTACGAAAACCTGAGGGATTAAAAACTAGCCTATTTATTCCCACAAACAGTCCCATTGAGGTTTGTGAGACCAACTGGATGCACAAATTAATCAACATTATATGAGAAAGAAAAATTAAAAGTTCAATCTCCACCATAACTGCTGTTTCTATCATTTTGTTTTATTACCCTGAACCAGTAAGCAGTAAGAAACACTATCTTCTACTTATACTCACTATTAAGATCAAGATCTTAACTCACAAGATCTTAACTGTATGAACATCTATGTAAGGTTAAAGCACTGCGAAACCAGCTCTCAGAAGTGTAAGCCTTAGTGTTTGCTCAAAAAGTCCCTTTTATCCTCTCCTGTCATGGGGCTCCTGTGAACTGGCAGCTCAGGGTTGTTTCATCTCTGTCTGCTCAGGAGCTTCCACGAGGACCTAGTGTTTGCTGCTGGCTTACAGCTCTTGCTGTGCCCCCATGAACTCACGTTTTATACTGAGGAAGGCTGGAGGTGCCATCAAGGTGCCCTCTCAAATCTCAAAACTGATCCATACTTCTAAAGCTTAGCTGCATCTGATTAAACCTACCCAGAAATCAGCAAAGCAAATTAAAGCCTCACATAGTTAAGAGTGTAATGTGGCTTCTTTATAAGAGCAGTAACTTTAAATGGTGCACTTCCTCAACAAATTATCCTTAAACCCCAGTGTTAATAAGACAGCGTTCATTTTTAGGCATGCTAAAACAAAGGTCCCTGCTCTGTTCAGTACAGGAGATCTGAGCACTGCCACCAAAGCCAGCACTCCTCCTGCGGGCAGGAGATCTCCACAGATAAATACAGCCGGAACGCAGCAGTGCTAGCCATGGCTATGGTCCCCGAAAGGAATATTTTGGGAATTCAGTGCCTGCACTGTTAACAGCAGTGGGGACTCGGCAGGTGGCTGGCAACCACTGCTCTCCCAAGCACGGCAGCACCCCTGATCCCACAGTTCAGGACGGCACTTAACGCTGCTGTGTCGGCTGTGCAGCTCTGCCAACGCGCCTCATCTGGGCTCCCAGTGGAGATAAACTATGGTATCCAGCTGCAGTAATTCTTCTGGTGCAGACACAGGCTGATTATCTGCAGTGATCATTACTGCAAGGTACTGAGATTCCCAGCAAAGCATCTTCATAAAGCAGGACACTGTCTGCAGCAAAGATAGAAAGAGAACTGAAAGAACTAATCTTGCTACATGTAAACTCCTTAACCACTTTGATTCATTTGCTTCCACCTAGACTCAACATAAATTCTAACAGGAGGAATTTGCACAAGACTGGTGTGCTGGCATATCCATTTTGTCCAACAGTAAATGGAAATACTACAAACAAATACCAACAAAATCTATAAATTCCTAGAGAGCAAGAGCATCAAGCAAATTGCCTGCTTCACTGGGAGAACAAAGCATCTGTTTTCCAATGGTGACAATTACCAATGCAGCTGTGCTTAGAAGTCTAGATGCTAAACTGAAGTGGGGAGCAAGTTAAATCTAAACTAAAGTGCAGTGCCATTTGAAGGTGACACACATGAAGAGAGTACCATGTACTTGCTGTTTCTGGGGTGAAGATTTCTAAGGAAAGAAAGCAGACAGGAAGAACTTTACAAGTGATAAAACACCAGCTTTCTCCAGTTTTTGTAGTCTGAGCGAAGACCAGAGACTCTTTTGCGTTTGCCTCTCAAAGCACCACTACCTCCTTCTGTCTCTCCCAAGCAGGCTGTTTAAGGTTAACAGAAATATCCATGTAGTAGGAAATAAATAGAGAGAAATGAAGATGCATTATATGTCAAAAAGTGAATTGGGAACATCCATATTAGAAAAGAAACACATGAGTTAACAAGGCTTAAGCAGGACACCTGGAGACCCACATTACCCCTGGGATGCGGAAAACACAGCTGGTTGCACAAAGGCAGGTGAGAATTACAAACCAGCCCCTCTGGGGATTTTGCAGCTGGATGTTTGCGATCAGGAAAAGAACGGGGGAAGAATTTCAAGTCAAGATAAGGCTTTAGTTATTTATGTCTTAATATGTGCCTGTCCCCCTCATGTTAGTTTCTCAAAGAGAGAACTACCACCTAACACAGAGCAGTTTAATGTAATGAGCAGCAGCGTGGATGGATTTGCTCTCTCAGCCTCAGGGATGTCCCACACTGACAGTGCCTGAATGCTGCTTGTGCAGTGCCTGACACAAGGTCGAAAAGCTCTGGCTGTTTTTCACTCTGCAGACCTCAAAACTCCAGCTACACCATGACATCTGCTATCCTTCTCAGCTATGTTGCCAGGGAAGCCAAAGCCTGAAACTAAACCAAGTTGAAAGCTTAAAAAAAAAAAAAAAAAAGAGGATATTTTAAGGATATTTTATCAAAATGGTGTGATTTCCAGGCATTGCTGATGTTTAGGTGACTGCACATTGCCAGTTGTTTCAGCAGAGAGAAGCTCATGGAAAAGACCCCCTCGCTCATGGGAGAACATGTAAGGAGGGCAGTGGGTGCAGCACTGCAAAGCTAAGACAGAAGCAAGGCCCGGGCAGGGCAGGGGTATAAAGCACAAAGAGCACTGCACAGCTGGCAGCTCAGAGGTACAGCAGAGTACCTGAACGAACTCCTTCTGACCTTCTTCTGCTCACCCCCCTCGGACTGTCTCTGCCCAGGGGCGAGCTGCCAGCTGCCACCCCCTCCTGGCTCCCTTGGGTCCACTAATGGTCCTCAGCCATGGGAATAATGTGATTTGTCAGGAAAGGGACAAATGCTGCAATAACAATGACCACTGAAACCCTGGCAGTGGCACGGGGTAATTGTCCCTGCAAGACACCCTTAGCAGAGCTAAGCTGGGGAAAGCCTAGTGGCGAAAGACGTTATTTGCCTGTCCTTTATTGAAAATTTCAAGAAAACCAAATGTTGCTGTCCCTAGAGACTTCAGCAAGGAAACTAAGTGACAGGGAAGATAAATGCTTCCTCCTGCCAGTGACATACCCCACGCAGAAACATAGAGAATATTTTCATAACTTTGTGCTTTAAATGCCTTTATTAGAGAAACAAGATTTATGCTTCTGGCTCTGAGGGAGGGCAAGAGAAACTTAAACTGTACAAGTAGTTGTGTACACATGGATGCCTGTATGTGCATATCACATCAGGCAAAAGGAAGGGAAGAGGATTAAAGATAATCTGCCTCTGAATAGAAAGGCCCTCCCTGCTGTTCTAAATTTTCTTGACTTTTGTTCTTGTTAGAGCCTCTAAAGTAAAGTAAAGTTCAATGCAATATCCTATGATCAAAGTCATAGCCTCAAAGAGGAACCAGCCTAGGAGGTTTTTTTATAGTTATATCATAAATAAAGTCACTAGAGGACACAAAAAGTAGGTATGATGCTTCAAGTAGTTGTGTGTACGTGTATTGTAAGCAAAAGCCTAAAATCACTGTTTGTATTAAAAGAAACAAAGGATCATTTTCAACAGGGATAAGCTTCTGACACCAACTTCAGACCAACAAAACTACTTTAACTTCACAGTTACCCTTGGACTGGTAAAGAGAAGGGAGTAAGAGTCAATGACATTCACTCTGCCTATTAGTTTGGGCATTAATGTTAAGTATAATCACTGCCAAGGAAATGAGTTGAAGTAATGAAAAGGAAAAGCTCTATCCAAATCCAGTATTCCATAATAAACCCCCCTGAAATGTGCAGACCATGCAAAGATGAATGCAGGGAGAGGAATAATTTTATAGAAGGAAGCATTTTTAAATCCCTACTTTAGGTGTTTTATAGAATCAGTAAAAACACAATAAGGATGAAGCGAACTACTTATCTTTCTAAAAGCTTGCATATACCTCATGTCTGCCTTAAATCCTATGGGGTTTCAAGTCTGTTTATACCTTTAAAGGTGTTTTTTATATCCTTGCAGGCACACAGGTAGAAATAGCTGGGTTTCTCTCCCCTCAGCAGCTTGATAAATGAGCATTTGTTAAATGAAAAAAACCTACCTGTAATACAGGGCAGGCTCTCTGTCCTATATTCCAAGAGGCTTCCCACCCATGTTGTAACAAATACACACTTACTGTGTGATTATCAGGCCAGACTGGAGAAGATGCTGCAATCTTCAAAAACAAGCCCTTGAGGCAGACTTGTCAGTGAACTGCTGGGAGAAAGGGGCAAGGGGAAGTGGGGCTATGTGGGCAGCAAACTGGAGGACAAACAGTGCTCCAGATCAGGTCTTAACTCCCTCTTGGTTCTCATCTGAATATAAAGGAGCCATTGAAATCTGCAGTCAGTGAAAGCTGTGGTGCTCTCCCCTTTTCTATGGCCATTGACTACATTCAAATGCAGATGGTTCTCCCACCTACTGAATGTCAAATGGTCACAGGATGGACTTTCTCCCAAAGGTAACCTGATCTCCTTCCGTCCCTGGATTCAGCAAACTCAATTCAGTGAATCTTACAAAACTAATTTTCATGCTTTTACTTTGCAGGAGATAAACAAGTTTTACACTGTAATTTATATTCAGATGAAACAACAATGCTGGGTTCTTTGGGGATTGAAAAAAACAAGGTAGGCCCATATACCAAAGTCAGCATTTGGAGTTCCCTGAAATTTGGCTGTATATGGCTGTGGCTCCTCTCTGCATCAGCCCATAGGCAGAAAAAGAACTGTACGCAATTTGCTGATTTCTCTGTACTATATGCATGAAATCATACACTAATACAGGTTTACCCAGACTCTTGCGTAGAGCTGAATTTGGCACAAGATTACCCCAAACCGCACCAAAGCTTTCTGAAAGCCTTGTAAATCAGAGAAAACTATTCTTCAAACAAGGGCTGGCTTCTGAGCAGACAATGAAACCAGAAAATGAGGCAGTTTCACATTTAATCATTAAATCAATCTACCCTCTTTATAGTTTCATTCTCCCTCTTCATAGTTTCTGGAGAACGAATCTCAGCACACCCACTTGCTAACTTGTCAATTACACTCTGTTACCATAAGGAAATTCCAGTCAGTGGTGTTTTTCCCTCTCCAGCACCCTTGTAGATCAAAACATTCAGCTCAGGCATACTGAGCAGCCTGTAATGTTCACTACAGGACAAGGTGAAGACTATGATGAAAATGTGAGGACTTACTGACTCTAGTTCTGCAAAGGAACCAAGGAACCTACTCCTAAAACTGGAGGGCAACTTGACCTTCCCATCCTGTATTTCTGTAGAGAAGTTTCAGAAAACTTTCTGCCATTGCCCACTGCTCAACCGAACCAGCACTTTCCTTTAAGGATCTTGGACAAATCCCCTGTTGCTGTTTTCCAGTAGCAGAAACCAAAAGTGAGTCTGGCCTAAGGAATTGTAGAAACAGATTCAGTTCCCTGTAACTATGCATGGAATCAGGGTTTGATTTGATATAGTTAGCATTCCTTCCATTTGCCTCATAAAAACTGTAAGGACACTGATCTCTTGCACTTCTTCGCTTCAATATACCAGTTAGAAGACATTATACCTTTAAACACAATCACATATTACATTCACGCAGTATGTACTCCTCTATTTAGACACATATCTCTGTTTGATGCAAATATGTGCTCTCTTTAAGGTTTCTTCCAGAACTTACCATGTTGATATTACTTACACTTTTTTCCCTGCTAAGATTTGGAACTGTTCACAGACAGATCAATCCATAGATAAAGAGAAAAGAGATTAAATGTGATTTCGTTTACCAAGGAGTAAAGTCTGTATGAATAATGTAATGTACCTCAGACATTTGGGTGACCAAAAGAATTACACAGATTGTATAGCA
Organism: Platysteira castanea; assembly: GCA_013397175.1. Classification (NCBI taxonomy): domain Eukaryota; kingdom Metazoa; phylum Chordata; class Aves; order Passeriformes; genus Platysteira; species Platysteira castanea. The sequence continues at coordinate 185,133 of VYXC01000808.1, forward strand.
GCATGAAGATAAAATTAATTGGGTCTCTTTGCACAGTATCTGTTATGAAAGCAGTTAAAATAGTTTTGTATATTTTGGATGAGTTGAAGAAATGTCACTTTCATGATTCTTTTTTCCCTCTCCTTTCAATCAGTGTCCTTTTATTTTCATTTTCATACACCTGCTAAGCGTATCCTGCTGTATTCACAGTTCAGCATGATGGGTTTCATATTTAGTGTAAAATGAACAATTCGTACCCTGAAGATTCCAATTTTGTGGCTCCCTCAGAGATTCATCTTTGGAGTATCAATGAGGAGAATAAAAAGTGAAGCCAGGAAGAAAAGAGAAAGTATTGGGTTTTTTTCCCAAATAAAGTGTTGTTTCAGGGGAAGGGGTTACTTGAACTCAGCAGCTTGACAACAGAAAAGAAACAAACTAAGAGCAAAAGGTTGTTGAAGGAGATCTGCAATTTCAAACATTTGCATCATTATCAGGACAGATTTATTGCAGTTCTAATTCTGCCAGATATGCTTGAAGAGAAAAAATAATATTGAAAGGAGGTTATGCTTCTCCTCCACACTGAACAAACGACTGTGTTCTTTCAGAAGAATATGACAAAACCTGCAATGTCACCCTTCTTTGTCCTTGTGATCTTTTGGTGAGGAATATAAATTTAACTCTCTGTCTACAAGGGAGGGATTCCTCCAGCAACTCGATCCAACTCCTAATCTTAAGAGAATTTTTACGTCTTAAGTGCATTTGTTAAATCACAGTCAGATGCAAACCTGGCTACAGGGTGTGCCCAGATCCTATGGGATGCTTAATTCCCACTCACAGATCTGGAGACTTTGAAATGTTAATTGTAGGACAGCTCCAGGCTCTGCATTCCTGGGCTTTCTGCCAGTGGTGCATCAGAAGTGAAGTATCAGATGTACTGCAGAAGGATTTAAGGGCAGAGCACTCTTATTTGGAAAGCTTGGACTCAAGAGTTTGATGAACCAATTGATCTCCCCAAGGTTCAAAGAATTCACAATTTCCTTTTCTCTTTCAAATACACTCTCCTCCCAGATTCAGATATTTTCAGATTCAGGATGGACTTGACTCCAAGGTACAACCCAGTGCCACCTGTATGTCAGGTGTGTACAGAGCACTCTGTTCTCAGTTACACCACACTAGCACTTCCAGATGAGCAGACTGACAGCTTTGGGTTATGGGTGGGGTAAGAGAGGAAACAAAGCAGTTGACATGGGATAGTAATGACTGTGCAATATCCCAAACAAGGGAAGGTTAGGTCCTGTAGAAGTTCCACTGGTGTATTTTCCTTGCACCAAATCCCCACGTCTACCTACTAGAGTCTGAAACAGAACCAGAAACCAAATGGTCAAGACACCACAGGACAAGCTATTTTTATAATTACATCTGTGTATGTGAAACGCAGAACAAGGTGAACTCTTAATTGGGAGATACAATTCAACAAAAATTGCTTCCCCAAAGCCATTTTTTCCTATTCAAATTAATGTCTGGTGATCTTTGGGATGTTGATGACACTCCACTGATCCTGTAAATTACCTAAAATTCCACTTCATCTCCAAGAACAACATCACAGGAGTAAAAAGAGGAGAGACAGACAGGAAATAGTCAGCGTTTAAAGGTCTCATCTGGCCACTCATCTGGTAACAAAATCCCATGTACTCCCTAACCACAAGAGTTCCCTTTCTAACCCTCCAAAGTGCAAACATGCAATCAACTTCAGGAAATAGATTATTTATTGCAATTCACAATTTCTCATGCAGGTAGGTAGGAGCATTTTGTGGTAGTGGTAAACACTAAATACATGTTAATTGTTGTCTTTGTCACATTATTAAAGTTACTGGGGAGCATCAATTGTTGGCAAACAACAAAAATAAGATTGCAATGACAACTGTTGTATAGAGAAAATTCTGCTTCCTTCTGAAAGGCTTATTATGTGAATTACTTGGCTTGGTCTTATTTCCGTGTAATAACCTGGTGGGAGAGAAGCAGGGGGAAATGAAACGAAGAAGAAAGACATTTTAGAGCAAACAACCAAAGGTCTGAAACGTACATTTGGACAAAGGCATCATGCAAGGGAACAGAGTGTACTTACAGCCCACTGAGGCCTGTCTTTTACCACAATAACAGGGACATAATTTACTAAATAAACACCAGCTGCCTATAGATCTCTGACACCTGACCATTTAGGCGGTTCAAAAAACCTTCATCAAACACAGCCATCTCTTACCATTAAAGGGTAAAAGCAGAGCTTTCAACTCTAGGAATCAAGAGAAAAAATAATACAGCTTGTTCCTCTCAAAGATACGGGAAATAATTTTTGGACAAGCATTTATTTTCTTCCTGAGCATGCATCATCAATCAGTCAGAGCTGTGTGCAGCAGGGAAGGGAACACAGCTCTTCTTTCACCTGGGAAAGAGGATGGCTGTTTTTAAAATAAGCACACACATGGGCACACTCCCTCAGTTTCCTCAATTGACAATCCAACACTCACTCTCCAGGAAGCTCTCCTTTGGATGAAAAGATGGATGGAAAAACCATAAACCGTTTGAAAACCTATTTTTGCTTGCTTGGTTTTCCATTCTTATCCACGCATATTCATTTCCTATGCAGCGTGGATCAGTGAGCAGTTCTGTAGACCGACTGAAAGCAAGTAATCACTCAGAGCAGTTCAGTGCTCAGGCTCACAGGATGGCACCGCCACATTTGGCCTGCTGGAAAAGCTCCGGCTATGTGAGTTGTCCCACCATATTTCTGTGATGGAGACTAGGTCATAACCTTGTTGCTGTACTACAGCTTCCAGCTCTTCCTGTTTGTTGCCCACGCTGCATGCATTGGTATACATGCACCTCAGCTGGGCTACTGATTTCACCTTTAACTCAGGCTTACCATCCTTGGGCCTGCTTCCAGAGAGTCCAGATGCATCCCTTTCCCCCTTCAAACCTAGTTTAAAGCCCCTTCAATGAGTTCAGCCAGTTCATGAGCTAAAAATCTTCTGCCCTTAACAGAGATGGAACCCATCCAGTTCCAGCAGACTAGGTGCTGAAAAAACGTTTCCCATGATCAAAGAACCCAAAATTCTGCTGATGACACCAACCCTTGAGCCACTTGTTGATAATGTGGGCTCTCCTATTCCTTTCATCGTTTTTCTCTGCCACCAAAAGGACTGAGCACTACCTGTGCTCCTGCCCTATCAATCACTTGACCCAGTGCCCTAAAGTCCCTTTTAATTGCCCTGATGCTCCTCTTTTCAATCTCATCACTGCCAGCCTGGAGTA
>VYXC01000808.1:189483-225529 GCA_013397175.1 Platysteira castanea
CCAGGGAGTCTCTCGGTAATATCCCGCACCTGGGCCCTGGGGAGGCAGCAGATCTCCCTGTGGGATGGGTCTGGTGGACATATGGGGCCCTCTGTTCCCCTCAGAAGGGAGTCACCCACTACGACTACCCTTCTTTTCTTTTTAATGTTAGAGGTGGTGATCAGTCTGACAGATGAAGCATAACTGGGAGGCTCACAGGACAGATCATTCTCTTCCACATCATCTGGCTGATCTTCTAGTTCCAGGGCCTCCTTCAGTCCGCAAGCAAGTTCCACTCAACTTGAATCATGCTTATAAACTGTAGCCAGTGACTTTTTAAAGCTCATCAATGCAGACCTGACCACTTCTCTAGGCAACTTACCCTGTGCTTAATTATCTAATTTGAAGGATTTTCAGGAGATCTACCTGAATCTCCTTTCCTTTAATCTCAGCCCACTCAGCCTTGTCCTGTGAGAATACAGTCTGATCCCTTCTTTGTATTAATTTTTTTCATCTGTTCAAACACAAGTATCTTACATCAGCATTGGCATGAAAATTAATGAAAGTGGTTGAATTTTTAAAATCTTCTAAATATAAGCAGTTCCTAATGATAAAATGCCATAGGTGTAAGTATAAAATTATATGCTATTCGAGCAAAAATTTTATGTCCAAAGATAACTGCTTAAGGTATGAGACCCATGGGACCCATACCACCTCCATTCTCTTATCATCTTTTCATTTCAGACTCATATTGCAAGGAACAGAAATATACAGGACACGCTGAGGTTTAAGAACAGCCAAGTGCAAGTGCCATAAGCTATACACCAATGTAGGGTAAGCAGAAAAAAGCAAGATGATTTCTTGCTTTAGACAGCCATCTATAATACAGACACAACTCACATTTTGAGAGAATGGCCATGTGAACCATCAAGTAGAAGATTAAAAATCCACAAACTATTGTTTGGAGGTGATGGTGGCAATTGTTTTGGAGGTTACATAGCACAGCTACAATAACTGGCAATACATTTGTTTCATGAACAACTACCATGGGAGATAGTAGCTCCTTTTAATATTACACTCTGAGCTTACACACAGAATCCCTGTCTCAGACTGTGTGTTCTCCAGTGCAAATAATGCTTCCTGTAGGTTTTTCTACACAGCCAGTCATAAGCACAACTATGGTCTTGACAGGAGTTCCTGAAATATTAAAATAACTCCCGTGAACCTTGCTTTACTCCGTAACCTGAACTCGAGACTCAGCCTTAACTGCAGACAGATGTAACAATTTCCCTTTGTGCATTTCCCTTTTCCTTTACCTAGTTCATTTTGTCAGGTTAAAAACTTGATGAGCCTCAGATGCTGAAGCTGTGTGGCAGTGAAAGGCCATGCACCTTCAAAGAAGCAGCTCTGCTGCACAGGCTCATTTGTAGCCTGCTTGTTCTCCAGCTATTCTTTCAGCTCCCAATTGGGATGTTCAAAGTAAAAGCAAAGCCAGGACTCTAAGCCATTTTATAAGTTCTCAGGCCAAAAGCTTGACATATCTCTGTGTCATCTCGTGACTGAGCAGAATTCTCTAATTTCATGTGCCTGGAGGTCTAAGAGACTTGATGTCACATGGTTGTCTGTCTTCTGCAAAATTCTTTTAAAACTGGACTTTCTTTTACTGACTTCTTTCTGGCTGCAATCCCCATCAACAGTCAAATTCCTCTCTCTGTGCCTGCAAATCTTCCCTCACAAAACTGTGCTGGAGATGTGGCTGAAAATGACAGTCATTTATCTGATGTCACTTCACCTGGGAGTTCTGTACCTTCACCTGTCAAAACTAAGCTTCTTTACTATGGTCCCTTTGGAAACTTTCTGATGCTGCTCTGAGCCACAAGGCTCTCCTTTCACTCACATCACCTCCAGGGGCAGCTGAGATCCGTGGGCACAGGCAGCCCACCAGCCCCTCGGTACCTGCTGTCCCCTAACAGCGCTGGACACAGCCCAGCAGCACTCAGGCATGCTGAGTGTGTTCCAGTCTGCTGCTACTTGCTTCTGCAGTGCACATACACACAGAAGAAATGTCCTTTTATCCACCTTCAAGCATTTCATCTTCTCCCCAGACCCACACCAGCCTTTACCCCTCAGCTCAATCACTAGCACTTTCTTTTTAAAATAAACTTCACAGACTCATCCTCACTCTCCCATGATCCATGTCTCTGCCAACCTTTCCATCTGGTACCTTTCTGGCTGTCCAGTCCCATCAAGAAACCCTTGCTCATACACATTCACTGGCCAAAAAATGAATGAGTGAATAAATAAATTATTTAAAGAAATTTAGGCAGTCAGAAAACTGTTCCTTGCCCTCTGATGTTTGCCAGTGTTCACTTAACCTTTCCCTACAATAAAATGGCCTGGGGTAAAACAGGACAGTTTTAAGAACAGAGAAGATGCTGAAGGGCCAAGGTGTGAATTTACCAGTAACAGAGAAACCTAAGATTTCCTTTTCATCAGGACTAATTTCTGTAACTAAGGATTGCTGAAGAATAATTCCCTAACGGCAGGATAGAAATGATGTGAATGCTAGAGACTTTGGCAGAGATATTTTGCCTTAATTTATTTAGAAGTTTAAAAAAATCAGAAAGCCTGAGATCACTAGAAATCACTAACTGGATGTTAGTGAACTGCCTGCATGGAAAGGAAAATAATCACAGCTGGGGAATACTGACATGTCTGATCTCCCTAAATTACTGACTTTGAGGCATTTTAGTTTGCTTGTTTATTTTATAAAGTGCAGGTGGATCAAGAACACATGTAGTCAGAAATAAAACCGAAAAGAAAAAAAATTATTTTACAAGTTCCTATTCAAAGCCACTCATATAAGCCCCATCCAGAAAGCAGGGCAGACCTCTGTGTAAGGAGTTAACACGATGGGAGGACTGACAAAAATTGGAATACAGCCTAAGCAATTAGTAGACTGTCAGTAATTGGAATTAAGTAATCAACTTCAGCCGCTACAAAAATGTACTGTGGAGAACACTCTTCCATTGCCAAAGAGATGAATGGGATAACTATATGGCTTTTCCGTCTGTAGCTGCTATGATTCAATGGCAGAATAATCCACAGGCAACTGAATGCCTGCAATTCAACAATGAAATAGCAGGATCAATATTTAATTCAAAACTCTCTCACCTTTTCTTTAAATCCACTTTAAGCATATTTATACTCTGAAGACATTAGGAGGCTTTTATTCCAGGGTGAGTGCATCTGAAGCAGAACACTGCCTGCATGGTCTCAGATCGTGGTATATTGACTCATGCTTTTGGTTTTGCATATGTATTGTGATAAGCAGTCATTAAAATCACAATAAGAAAAAGAGCAAGTGACCACTGGCTCCTGAGACCCATCCTAAACTTCCCTACGGAGTTCTATGTCACCTTGGCTGAGCCACTCCCAAACTGCCTGCCTGCTGAACAAACGGCGCAGCAGCACTTGCTCACCTTGCAGGCAGGCTGCGAGGCTGAGTGAAGGTGAAACTGCAGCTGCTCCCGGCAAAGCGGCTGAGGAAGAGAGAAGAGGGGCAAGACCCAGACTTGAACTGGTATTCCCAAGCATGTGAGGCTTTCTGGGCAGCATGCATGGCAGTAGGCCAGCCTCAGCCTAAGGGACCACAGCACACCACACTGCAGTGCAGTTTTGCCCACTGGCAGGTGCTGGGGAACCACACGCTGTTTCTCTCAAAGGCGGGTCCAAAGATTGGCAGTGCCTTTGTAGGAGTCTGAGGAAACCTGCATCTTCCACTGTGCCAAGCAGACGTGCTCTGCTACAACCCCTCTCAGGAGCATCCCAGCACCATGTCCCTGCCTGCGTCAGTCAGTGCTGGGCAAACACACAGAGGGGTTATCACACCAGACAGCAGCTTGTCCTACTCGCATCTTGGCTGTACATCTGCCTGTAGCGCTGCCTACCTACCTGCTAGGGATGTGCAGAGAAAATTATTTCACTTCTCTAGTTGCTGCTTCCCAAGCTGACTTCCTGGTAAGAATGTGCAACACAGCTTTACGGGTGTGGGGAGCGGCACTCAGTGCTGTGCACACCCACGTGCTCGGCTCCTCTCTTGGCAGTGCCAAGACAGCCCCCAGGGCAGCCTGCCCAACACAACATGGCCAAGCCCCTGACTCGTTCCCAGATAATAGCCAGCAAGAAACAAAAATAAGTTCATGACCCTGCTTAAGACAACAGAGCTCGCAGCCAGGCGCCAAGCTGAGGCACCAGGAGCCTGTAATCGAAACATGCCTTGTGAAGAGAGGCACACATGAAATACTAATTTTCTACAATGCCTGCACTAGCAGAGTAATAAAAAAGTTCATCTTCACGGCCTACTCTGGCCCCTTTTAATGTTTGTATCACTGTTCCTGAGGTTTGGGGGAGGAACAGAGAGTAACAGACAGGAAAAAACCTCCTTTGGAAATTACAGCCCTAATGGAGCTTATCACTACCAAGAGTAATTCAATCCAAAATGCTGAAGGGGAGGGTTGCAGCACTCCGTTAAGAAAACATTCTCTAAAATAAAATCACTTCTAACTTCAGTTAGACCCTCACCTTATTTTTCTCCCCCTGCTTTCTCCCTTTTTTAACATTCTCTCCCACTCACCCTCACTTCTGAAGTGAAAGGCCTTCTTTGTCCAAAGAAAGCTACTTCATCCACCAGTTGTGAATTTCACAATGGAGATGTATCTGAACGTGTTAACTGATGCACAGCTTATGACATTTCAATTAGCCCACACGAAGGCCCCGTGTTCCTATGATAAAACCCTAGTATCTCTCTGTCCCCCAGGGTCTCAGCAGAGAATGCAGTCTGGCTTCACTTTCTGCATGTTAATACAGCAAGTTCCTTAATTACTTTTATAGCAAGGACGAGTGGCATTTTTCTGAGTTTGCGTTTTTTTCCCAGTGCTGCAAAAAGAGGAACAACCCCTGTTGTCAGGAGAAGAGTAGGCAGAAAGATGACCCAGGTGACTAAAGTCCCATGATTATGCTGGACAGTTTTTTAGAAATTCAGTGCTTTAAGTTACTGCTGGCAAAAGGAGCTGATCCCCTCAGCTGGGAGGCAGCAAAGTAAAGCCCTATCTGCTCACTGCACATTTCCAAGGACCTAGAAGTACTGCAGGAAACTACAAAGAATTGCAATTTTTTGTTTTCAAGATGCGAAAAGCAGCTGCTGCTGAGCATCACAGATGGAGCAAATCACATGTACAGCATGACACCCTACAGATTTTGAGTAACTAGGTATTTCTGGTAGAAGCTGGTCAAAATTTATCTTCCTGCTTCAATAACTTCTCTGGTTGGAATTTGTGCTGGCACAGCCAAGAAAACCAAAAAGAAACACTATATATCTATATATCTATGTATCTGTGTTTAAATTTAGAAGCATTATTGATTTCTTGCAGGGCAGGTTCCTTTTGGGATAAACTCACACAAAAAAGAAACAAGCAGTCCCAGCACACACCTTGAAGTGTTCAGCAAAGGGCACCCCCTGTGCCCGGCTGCTTTCCTGAGATAAGGCATTTGCATACGTGACAGCCAGGTACTTGTTACTACAAGAGGATTCATAATGGAGTTTCAGGGGATTATAAACTGTAATAACCTCGTAACTGAGAGTTTCAGTGTAATCTGTATGAAACAAAGCATCACATAATGTTGGAGGAATGGCCTAGTTTTCATTAAAAGACAGGGAGCACTGGAAGAAATACGGTTTGCTTGACACCATCCAGTTAAGGCACTCAGGGAAAATCTCTCATGTGTTAGCAGGATTCAAGAGCTAAAGGTACTGGCACATTACTCTTGCTGAGTGAGAGGCTCACGAAGTCAACAAGCGCATGTGTGGGAGCAGGATGGGACAGGAAAATGTCAAAAAGAAGCTGCAAAAAGCTTGGCCTCCCTGAAGGATGCTCTGGAGTGCTTTTGCTTCAGAGTGTCATCCCACCTCCTTCCTGGCAAGTATCCCAAGGGAGAAGGACAGCCCTGGGGGATGTAAAGGGCACTATTCTTCTCCTGACTTACTGCTTAACTACCTTTTTCTTCCACCTGTACCAGACACGGCGCTGCCAAGAGAAACAAACCAACAGAACCTTCTAACTTTGGTCACTTAAGACAGTGAAAGATGGAAAAAGAAACAGGAAATCAAAAAAGGAATTCTGTTCAAGATCCTCTGTAGTTTTTATGAGATGGTTCTGACTGCCTAAGTCACAGTTTCAGGCTGCTGCCTGAAGCACTGCAGGTTAGAAATCAAAAATACCAACTGCACTCCAGTAGCTGTGGGTCTAAGAGGATCCAAAAATGCTGCAAAACCTGTGAGCTCCCTGGGAAAGCCAACCATGTTCCAGGCTCTCTTTTACCCCACAAATGCCATCCTCTTCCCGTGGAAACTACCCTCCCATCCCATGGCTATCCAAGAGCAAAGGCATTGCAGGCAAGGGCTGACTGCCTCAGGTAGCTCAGGGATGTTTTTGTCCCAGTGGTAGCAGCATGAAAAGTCCCTCCATTTAAAAGAGAGTTAGGAAATAGGGGGATAAAAACCTCATGATTATTATCATTCAGATATGCCCTACATCTGTGAGTTTTTAAACATTTTCTCCATCAAAGGGAAATTAGGCACTTATTCTTTAGCATGAAAGCAAAGTTTCAGAGGGCAGATCCTCTAGTTATTACTGGGACATGAAAACCTGGCATCATCCCAGCATCTATGTTTTCACCAAGAAATAAACCCAAAATGGCCCCCTTCTAGATAAACCCAAATTCTCTTCTAAGAGAAAAATCATTAAATAAGTCTACTTAATTGCTTGCCTACATAAACATACAGACATAAAGACACATGTAAGGGCAGAAAATATTTGGAAACTTAATAATAACTGACTTGCAGGAAAAAAAAAAAATTAGTAGCTTGAAAAAAGGACTACTCTTGAACTGAGAACCCTGCATGAAGTCACCACTCTGTCATGTCACTCATCCAGGGGCTCTTTCTGCTCTTAGGTTTTCAGCTCCACAGAGTGGCAAATGCAGAACCAAAGCCTGATCTCGAAACAAAGCCTCTCACCAGCATACATGGGAATCTGCAGCTTTGCACTGGGGTTCCTGGAGTTTTGTTATTGCCACAGTATTTGTTATCCGCATTTATCTGTTCATATAGGAAATCTCCAGCATTATTAAGCACAAGAGAGCCTGGGCCTGCAGCCTGTATATTAACCCAAATACTCCAAAATAGATTCCTGTAGCCAGTCCACAGGATCACATCTAAAGATTTACAAATTCAAGGTCTACATCCGTATTCCTGAAACAACTTTACTAGTTACTTGAAACAACCTCATATTCCTCAGTGGGAAACAAGCTCAGCAAATGCAGGAATACAGAACTTTCTTTCTATTCACATTAAACTGTAGGGGTTTAAAAAAATACATTTACACAAGACTTCATTTAGCAGGATTTCAAAGACTCTCTGAAGGCAAATAAACAGAGGGGCCCAGAGGAGACAGCAGCCACTGGCCTCTGAGCCTCAGCACAGACCTGTGAGCACCAGGAGAGCAGACAGCTTCTCTGCAAAGCTCTTTGTGAGCCCCTGAAGCTCATATTTTCCCACCAGAGGTCAAGTGGGAGAGCCCAGCAATTCTTCCCCCTGTGACAAGTCTGCTCCAGTATTCCTCTCCCAGGAAGCCATCTCTTAGGCAGTCAGGATTCAAGCTGCACGCAGATCTTTAGCTCCGAACCAGTTCTCCTTTTCACCAGCCTCCCTATCAGTTCCTTGTAACAGCTTCTGACAAAACAGCTAAAAGCTCTGAACCTCCTTGCTCTGTTTATTTAAAGCAGCACAACTGAAGTGGCAAGAGCTGGGGGAATGAGCAAGCTCCTTCCAGGTGATGGAGACTGACAGTAGCTGCCTGGCTTCCCTGATTCACGGAGTGCTGCACCCTGTCTGCTCTCCCAGCCTTGCTTCCAAGGTGCCCTAGGGACAGCCCTCTCCCCATGGAGTAGCCCAGCCTTATCTTGCCCTGCATTCCTGCACACCAGTACTCCACTTCCCGAGCTGTTCTTTGCATTTTATTTGAGTCTGCCAAGAGCTTGATGATTTCCAGTGCAGGCTGCCAACCTCAGGAAGAGATTAAGTCTATCCATTTCTTAAGCCTAGCCTATATGCACACCTCCAGTTGTCCTTTGTTATCAGACTCCCAAACATCTTCAAATGAAGGGGAGCAAACAAGTCACACACAGAGATGCCTACAAGCGAAAGTGAAAAGAAACATTTTCAGGTAAAAATGTGATGCACAAAGCTGGGAGAGAATGGAGGAAGGCAAAGTCCATCCTACTGGGATTGTGAGATGTATTTAAGGAATGTAAATAAATGCAGTTATTCCCCCCAAAATTAGATTCAAATGAAGACAGCTTAGAAATGGCAAAGACCCAGCTTAGAAATGGCAAAGACCCTTGAGGTTAGTTTTGCAATCTGTACTTCCTCTACTATTTTTTATTCTTTTTTTTTTTCCCTTGGATTTAATTAGCTGCAGTGCACCCTAAAAAGAGTCTCAGAAATTCCTAACATACTCTGGACTCTTCCTAGTCATTAGAGGAGCCTGCCTTCATCTGCCTTCATTACGAATTGATCTGAGTATGACTGTGAATGTAAACAGCATTGTAACTGCACCCCAGATCCACAGCTAGTCAGAAAGATAAAAGAAAATTCTCCCTTCTACAAACTGATGGTTTATCCCTAAGAAACATGAACATTTCTTCTGTTGCAAAACTCTCAGTTTTTTCCCTGCAATATTAGGCACACGTATATACAGTTATGTTGTTTTAGTATGTAATACAGTACATTTGGCCTTTCGCCCGCAGGAGAACAGAATGGGCCATTTGTAATTAGAAAAGGCATTCTCTGTTTGACTGTATCTTATCTCTACTCTCTCTTCTGTCTCCTGCTTGGAAAAACAGACATCACAGTGGTTGGTCAAAGCAACATTTTTTCCACTGGAACATGACCAAACCCACACTGAAACTGCAGAAGCCAACTAAATGTCTCTGATTTACAGATTAATAAGGGAACCCTGTCTCCTGACTAGAGAGGGGTCAGCAAAAACAAGCGTCAGAAAAGGGAAAATGTTTGCAGAGAAAATGTACGGGGACTGTAAATGACCAAATGCTGGGAACTCACTACAGTTACCTGCTATTCTCAACTGAACACCGCAGCTGTGTTGGTTCCACCAAGAAGCAACGCTTCAAAAAACCCAACAGCCTCTGCCTCTCTGCTCACAACCAATTCCATGTTAGCATAAGCACTTTATAAACTAAGTTATGAAATTAGCATACAGCCTTTAACAGGCTCTCAGTAAAACAGTCTTCATTTTGTATAATCCAATCTGCCATTCACTGTGATACCTTGAAGACTATCGATTTGATAAAACAGAATTTCTTAGCCTAAATTTTAGCATAAAAGCTTTAATGAGGCTCATGGAGAAGGGCCAGCTGTGGGATCAGACACCAAACTCTAGCATGCCCAGTTAATACCTAACCTAGCTGCAAATCACCGGGAAAATACAACTCCATTGCAGAAATAAAATTGGAGCCAGAATAAAAGGATGGAGCAAGTCCTCAGGCTGGATCAGCCTTTTCTGGAGAGAAGGTGCATTTTGATGGAAGTAATGGGAGCTGTGGTAAAAAGCAACTGTGTACATAGTCTCCATCAGGAAGAAAACCAGTGCTTATCCATCAGCTGGGAGACTCAGTGGTTTTAAAGCCCTAGGGACAGCAGAGGTCTTCTCCAGGAGGAATTGCCACAGGGATTCCTCTCTCCAGGGAAATCTAGCAGAAGGCAAAGGGAGGAAATACAGTACAAACCTTCCCATTTTCTTTATTTCTGGCCCGATTTTAATTCCATAACACAGCAACAGCAGTTCTGTCATTTTGTCCATTGCAGCCAGGCAAGCAAAGGTAATTTACTGCTTGGTTTAACTTGGTAAATAAGTGCTAAACCACCAGGACAAAAGGCGCTTAATAAATCCACAGAAGAAATTAAAATAATTCATAATGAAGATGCAAAGGCAGCCAAAAAGAGTTATGGTTCCTTGTGTGAACACCACTGCTCTGCAGTGCTGGTCTCGCTGGCATCCTACCATGCTGAGTATTCCTCTCACTGTCTCCACAACACCCCAACCTCAGCCATCCCCTCCTCTGTGGGAAGCACTCCTGCCAAATGCCAGATACCTCAGTTTCCAGCCCCATGTGGGAGAATGCAGACATGCTGAGAGCGGCTCCCCGCATCCTCACAGCTCTCCCTCAGGAGTGTCCCACTGTGACAACGAAGCTTTGAGAGATTATTCACTCATCTGCATCCTTTATGGAAGAGAAAAGCCTGCAGCATAAAATCCTGGCATTGGGGCTTTGTTGGGGTGCCTGTTCCCAGGGCCTGGGGGCTGCCAGCACTAGGCTGTCCCCAGGACCTGCCCACAGACAGGCGTTTTACCAGCGGCAAAATGAATTGGGAAGTTTTCACAGACGGAAGGGTATAAAGCTCTGAATTGTGTAGGGGAGCAAAGTTTTCAGCTATCAAACCTGGCATACCTGGAGCCTGTGGCAGGTAGCAGCCGCCTCGATGCAAAGCAGCAATGCTCCCCGTGAGGGAGGCGCGCTCCCTGGCCTGCCCTCAAACCCCAGACAGCTCACTGAACCTCCTCCAAGGGCAGCAGGGCCTTTATCTGCCGCTAGCAGATAACAGAAAACACCATTTAGCTGACTAGCCCATGGAGACACTGAGGGGATTTGGATTCATGAGGTCCCAGTCCTTGGATCCACAGAGACCAACCACTTGAGCAGGGCTGTGTCTCCATATGAGGTTTCTGCTCAAGAGGTCAGTCCTGGCTCTATTCTAGATAACTCCAAATACTGGCTGACCACTAGTGAAGCCTGACGTGCTCCTGCATCATAGGATGCAGTGTGCAGGCAAGCAAAGTGTAACAAATTGTAAATGCCAGTAATGGTTTATCACCAGACCTCTCCCCCTGAAAAGAAAGGCCATGACAAAACGTCATTGCTGAAAGCAAGGGGACATTTTGGATGCACTGTGTCATACAAGAGATTTAGATTTGTAAGCAAGCCTGACTGAAATAACAGTTCCTTATATCTGAAGCTCAGGTTCAGAATCTTTCCTAGGAAAAAAGAGAGCATATCAGGGAGAATGAGCATTTTTTTCTATTCATAATTTCACAGTTAAGAGGAATGGATTTACATGGATGGATGGCTAGATGGATGGATGGGTGGATAGATAGATACAGACAGACATGTATTATTTATTATCTTATTATGTTATAATATATACAACTACTTTTGAAACATGACGGTCATTGTTACAGCCACAGGCTTGTTTATATGTCTCTTAAATAGGAAACAAACAGCCTTCTTTTTTTTTCCCCAAATATGCCTCACAGTACACATCTGAACCAGAAGTGACATGGGAAAGTGTCTTTTTGGGCAAACTTAGCTTCCTTTGAAGTGTCTGTAACTCTGAATTCAAATCCCTAGTCTTAATTGAGTAGACACCTGATTTTTCTTTCTTCTAAGGATTATTTAAAAATTCAGTACAAAGACATCTGATCTGCAGTGCTGTCATTATAAACTTAAGCTAGTGAGGCACTAGAACTAGAAAGCCATCTTGGGAGTTAACTGCAGCTGAATGCTTTGCATTTGCCATTTATTTTTCTGGTTCACATTAATAAATGAGACAGACGCAAGCATCGTATTTCTGAAAAGTATCTCGCTGATAATTGCAACAGCCTTATTGCATTTTACTAAGAAAACTGATTAAAACATAAAATTCCTAGGGCTAAAATTTTACATGTGAGCTTTCCTCTTTGTTTTTCTGTACTGAAACTCATCTTTGTAGGTGATTCAGCAATCCTGTAGCTCAAAAGATGCATTATCTAAAAAAATGGATCTTTATTAAAGATTTATTGATCTGCACTCTACATAACAATAAAGAAATCCTTTCAACCATCATTAAATGGTAGGTTAGTGAGTCTCCTAACCCGTAATATACTTTCTGACCATTTCCTCTTGGGCAGATTTGCAAGTAAGAAAAGAAGTTTCCCACCAGAGATGAGCTTCGTACAGTTTTACAAACCAGGGAGCTTGATCTTGTAAACACAGCTGATGTGAATAGTCATGTTGGCTTGAGCTAGAAGGATAAAATGGAAACGGAATATTCTCCTGTGCAGGGGCTTGGAAGAACAAACCAAAGGGGAAGAAAGGCGTTGCTCAAGTGCATAGCCAAGGGACCCTAAGCGAGTCCTGTATATCTTTCCCAGTCCATCAGCATGGGTGATCACATTGCTCTGCTCCTGGACAGGGAAGGGAGCAGGATGATCAGAGGAGCTCCCACAAGCAGAGCCAGGGGTTAAGTTCTGCAAAGTTATGCCACTAGTAAATTGCAGTGATGCAAAACAAAATATTCTGCATTTCTGCTGCTGTGACTGTTGGGAGAGCCCAGAAATCTCACTTGGCCCATGTCCAGCTCTCTGTACGGCCACCACCCACTCGGTGTTTGTCCAGTATTCCAGTTTTTGAAAGCAGGCATTTGAATACTGCAGCACATGACAGACATCTGGCTGTGCAGAAATACCTCCAAAGAGGAGAGGAATCTATTTTTCACTTTGGATTTGGTGGTACTGGGATAATTTACTGCTTCCAGATCTACTAGATATGAAGAAATGTTTGGGTGGTTTTACTATTGAATAAAATAACCAGCTGATCCAGAGCAAAGGCAGAGCATGTGAAGGTACCCATGAGAGCATGTGGGCACAAAACAGGACCCGTGGTCCCCCCGGCTCACACGTGTACAGCCACCCTGGGTGACACATCCCCGGTGTCAGAGAGGGCTCTACATGCAAAGCGCAAGGGCAGCTCAGCCCCCCACAATGCTGCACAGCAGCAGAGGACAGCATTACAAAACACAGAGCAGGATTAAAAGCCCATCAGAAACTTTGGAACAAGTATATTCCAAGCGCCACAGCAGAAGTTTCATTTCCAAAAGCATTCCTGAGAACAGGAGGTCACAGCTCCCAGCTACTTCCACCATCCCCGTTGTGGATGGCTGCGATTCAGGTGCTCCCAGGTTGCAAGCAACATCACTGCACACCAGCCACGAGAAATGTGGGTGCTAATGTGGAGAGTGCCTGGCTGCACACACCCTTTGAGCATTTCAACTTAAAAGTGAACAACAGAAATGATCAAGGAAGAAGTGTGGAAATTTCTGTCCAACTTCACTAATTTAAATCACCTTACGGATACTCATCCCAAACCAATTCTTCACAGTTTGCCACCTTACCAACTTTAAAGAAAAAAGAAGAAGAAGAAAAAAGAAATGTTCCTTCTTCAGATGTTTAGCGGCACAGCTCAATTTTGCTGTCTTAATGACTTTAAAAGGGCCCTACCTCTGGGCAATGTTTGGTCTTAAGGTCCAAAATTTGCAAAAAAATTACACACCTACTTTAATTTATGCAGCCTAGGTGAAATCCTAGCTGGCCATAAGATGCCAAGATCTTATCTTCCAAAGACTTTCTTTAACGTCAATGGACTATTCAGCCAGTAGAGCAGAGCATGCGCAGGACCAGCCCATAACTTGGATTACTCCTTTCCCTCCTTGTTGAAAGGAGGCAGAGAGGTATGTGCTTCCCAAAGCAGCTACAGGGAAACCTGTAATTGGAGCAGCCCTAATGTTTACACTAATGAAACATTGCATGCCCTTGTTAAGGGGTCATACTTCATAATTAAGCTCTCACTGATGTTAGGGGACCTTGGATAGTAGCACACTTATTATATTAGTGCCTGAAAGCACATTGTAAAGGAACTTATTTCCCCAGTAGTGTCAGAAGTAGCAATCTGAATATAGGCACTTATATTCACTTCAAGCAGTGGGGCTTTTTTACTTTTGTTTTTTGCTACATATATATGTGTGTGTGTGTATGTGTGTGTATGCACACACATGCACACAGAACCCTGTCCTTTCCTTTGACCACTGGATTATATGCTACACAGACAGCATCCAAAGAACATCTATGAAGATGGTGAAGGGCCTTAAGGGGAAGCCTTATGAGGAGCTGCTGAGGTCACTTGACTTGCTCAGCCTGGAGAAGAGCAGACTGAGAGGAGACCTCATCACAGGCTGCATCTTCCTCACAAGGGGAAGTGGAGGGGCAGACACTGATCTCTTCTCTGGTGACTTGTAATAAACTCAAGGAAGTGGCACAAAGCTGTACCCAGAGAGTGGGTGGGCACTGGAACAGGCTCCCCAGGGAAGTGGTCACAGCACCAAGGCTGACAGAGTTCAAGAAGCACCTGGACAACACTCTCAGGCACGTGCTGGGATTCTTGAGGGTGTCCTATTCAGAGCCAGAAGTTGGCCTCAATGATCCTTGTGGGTCCTTTCCAACTCAGGATAGTCTATAATTTTATGATTCTATTTGGCAACAGCAGCACGAATTCAGATCTGACTGAAGCTTTAAATTGATTTCCTCAGCTCTTTAGGTTTCAGTCAGACCATAGCTTGACTTCAGAATAACCAGCAAAATGCTGCATACATCAGAAGAGCACTGCTTTGGGACTTTATCTTGCATAATTTTACTGTGAAATATTCTCAAAGTTTTCTGTACTGCAACTGAAAGCTAAGATGTACCTGTCTGAATACAAACCTTCCAAATTAATATCATGCAGATGAGATATGAAGAGCATTTTCCCAATACAAGAGTTAATGGTTCCAGTCATAAATCTTGTCTTATGGATTAAACCCGGAGGATCAAATGCAGAGATTTATAACTTCATTTATTACTCCATCTGAGTTAATCACTTTCAGGAAATAGTTCATTCAGTGAAACTAGAATGCTTTTTTATAATCAGGTCATGGATTTCTCAGACATACTTGTTATTTTTTATGACTGTTTTATTACATTTATAGTGCTGAGCGGGGCTGCACATACAGCAAACCTACCAATGCCCCATAAAGGATGTGGCTTCAACTTTGGAGCCTACCCCTAACCTGCATGATTTGTTAGGCTGCATTCCTTCCTGCCTCCAAAATTTTCTTGTCCCAGATCCAGCACAGTTTCCTTCACCTCCTTCCACTAAAAGCAGTGAGTTTCCTCTGTCCCCACCACCTCCAGTCTTTCCTGAAGTGCAGGTATTGGTGGCCTGTGGTTTAACACTCCTCGTAGGCCTGTGTAAGGCAGTCAGCACACTAAGCCACATTGGAAAGCAGATCTGGAGCCTAGGCCCTTCCCAGCTTTTGGCACGTTATATAATAAAAGGAATCAGCACCTTTTGGAAAACAGCTGCTGCTTTCTCTGTCCACAGGTCCAGATCCCAGATCTGGATGCCTGAATGCCAAACCCTGCCAAAACCTACATTTCACGGATCCCCCAAACTCTACAGGGAAAAACAAACCTGCCAAGGCTTGTAGCGCTCGGAGTGCATCTCTCTTTCAGTGGATAAAGACTTGATAATAGGAAGCCTTTCTCCATAGCAGAGGTGTAATTAGTTGTTCTGTCCCAGTTCATTTAGCAGTGGAGTTGAAGAAGGTGGATATAATCCCCGGAATGCTGCTCAGACACACTAATGCAGCAGCAGTGATAAGATCTAACATAATGCTGTAGGATGCTGAAATAGAAGCAAACTGCACATCCAAAGGAACTCAGCTAAATTATTTTCCAGGCTCAAAATAAATAAAAACAGACTGGCATTTTCCTTATCAGGGACCAAAAATTTAATGTGATTAATTCTTCAATTTAGCTGTAGTTTATTTGTGCATTAGAGATAACAGCAAGGCTGTGGGTAAAATGCAGCTCACTCTTGCTCCTGACTATTAATAATGTGCGCAGATCTTTTTCACTCCCTGAAACCAAAACAAACCAAATTACAAAAAAAAAAAAAAAAAAAGGAAAGGAAAAAAAAAGAAGAAACCAATAAAGAAGCTCTGCTTTATGGAAAATGCGTTTATATATTTCCCCTCTGCTTCCCAGAAAACATCTCTTCAACATTTTTGTTAGCAGTGCAGGTAAGTCAGATTTATCTTTCTATTATGCGTGGCTTTTCCCTCTAGTTTTTAAAAAAGGAGTATCTTGGATTTGTAAAGGTACAGAAATGCAGCACAGAAAGTATGAGACCGTAACAAGCATAGCAAACACACACTACCTAGATGCACTTACACAGATTACACAAAAAGACCCCAGAATGGGTTTCAGTTTTTTGTCCCGGCATCTTGCATTACTCAGAGCCTAGATAAGTCGGTCAAAATGGAGCTCCCCTCGCTCTGGATATGGCACAGAGATGTAGCAAGAGAGAATGCAGGAACCACAGCAGTATTATGCCAACCCATGCTTGTATCTGCTGCACGAGTTGTGGCCAAGGGTGAGGATAAATGCTACAACACCCAGCAGTGAAAAGAAGTCATCAGATTAGACCTAGGAGAATAGCCAGGGGATTAGGTTTTCTGTATATAGCCAGCTCAGATGCAAGGCTTTCTACCTGTATCCCAGCATTGGCGGGTAATGTTTTTCTTCCTCTCCTCCCACTTCTCTTATTTATGAAGCATTATATATTCACTCACATGCATTTTCTTCCCTTGCTTTCTGAGATACCCTTTTGAACAGGCACAAAAGGGACAAAAAAGGCCTCAAGATGTGCATCAGGTGCAGAGCAAAATATCCTCCTGTCTCCTTTTTATAACCTTATCTATATAAGACTCCTTGTCATAATCTGCAGGTAAATACAGGTAAATAACTATGGTTAAAACAGATGTACATGCAAGACAGAAGGGAATAAACCTCCATGGAGGGCAGAACAGCAATGCCTCTTTTACTACCAGAAGTAAAGGGTACAAATTAAGAGCTCTGAGGATAATATGCTCTTTAGGAAATACAAAAGCTTTGCTTTGTCTTGGATCCAAGAGCGCTGCATCAAATCAAGCTTAACTAAGGCTCTCTCAATCCACATAAAGCCTCAGGGGACCTCAGGAGCTCAAAACTGCAGTATGTCAAAAGAAAACCACACAGAAATTACAACAATACCAACCTCGAAACTCCAGCAGCGTTCCAGTGTCCTGCCAGGCAGAGCAGGGGGACCGTGTCTGCTGCAGTTTAGTCTTTAACTACTGAAGAAATACTGGTTTGGTTTTCCATTTTTTGCCTCCCTCAAAATACTGAAGGGACCAGTGCTGAAAAAAGGGTTGATCATTTTCTGTAGCAAAAATACGTAACATAGGAACTCATTTAACCCCAGACAGAATGTGTGATAATGAGCCATAGAGTATCTGATGAAGAATCAACAGTGCTGGTTGTGATGATGCACCAGAGCTTTGCTTAAGTATTTTACATTTGGCTATCACCTAGAAAGTAAAGTAGCTAATCAACAAGAGTGAATCTATTTTTGCAGGAAAGAAGTCCATTTTAAAGGTCTCTAAAATGGCAAAAAATTTGAGCAGCAGCAAAATACTGCAAAAATATCATCAAACTCTTTTGAAAATCCACAGGATCCTACTGTTCTGCTACCTGGTTTTAATTGCCTCATTCTTTTACACTAATTTTCTCTGAGCTCAGAGAAATTTGATAGTGTGGAACAAAAAAATTCACCAAGAGGGAAGGGAACGGCAAACTTAGGACACTTGCCAGCTTACCTAACCCTCTAGAGAACTTTTAAAAGGCAAGAAAAAAGTTATATTGCATTTCACAGCTCTCGGGAGAATCACACCCCTCTGGACCACAGCACCTGATGCGTAAGAAATCTACTGGTTCTCACAGCAGAGGCAATCTTATCTGTAGCCCCATGTGTCACAATATCTCTTATCCTTGCCTGCTCTGGATCAGGACAAGTTTCCAAGATTCTCTTTGGCCCCTCTGACTGCTGTGGTCTCCAGCCAATGTTGAGCAGAGCACTCTCTCCATGAAGGTGTCTGCCTACTTAAAAAAACACGATTTCCAGTAAAAATTGGACTGAGAAAATTTCAGAAAAAGAAAACTGGGGCAAGAGCAGGAGGGATTAACTCCTCTTCCAAGGCCCTGAGTACACGGATGTGTCAGAAACTGATAGGCACTTCTGACAGGTTGCTCCCTTGCAGGAGCTCCATGGGATTTGAAAGCAGTTTGTGGAGGGAAGGTGACAGTTTGGAAAGTGAAGCACCAAATATGTCAGTCATGAAGACAAAGAGAAAAAATCCAAACAAAAAAAGACAAAGCTGCTATCTCAATTCCAGTTTGCTGGGATTTTTTTGTGCTTTGGCAGAAGAAAGAGCCTGTAGAAAACAGAGCATTGCAGTGAAATTTCCAGGAGTCTTTTGTCCTCCTGCTGCAGCTTTCTCCCTTGCCTTGTGGAAGGAATTTAAGGGAAAAAAAAGTGTATTTATTAAATGAATTGTACAGGATTCCCATTTATCTTTTCAATATTGTTTCATTTTCATTTCTTTCTTAATTTTTCCTTGATCACAACAAACCCATTGGGAACTAGATCTGAGAAGGAGATTATTTTAAATTCTAATCACAGCAGAAATTATTTGTACTAAATATTTCTATAGAATGGGTCAGGTCACCTATTAAGTTAACCCATACAGACACCCCTTAATAAGGCACACTCTTCATTATAGGCCTCGATCACCCCTAGAGATACAGAATGCACCATCAAAGCCCTGTGACATCCAATACTGTGGAGTAAGACCTTTTTTTGCAGTAGGGCTGCAATCGTACAAAGCCAACATAAAATCAATACAGCTGACTAATGAAGGATCCCTTTGCTTATGTAGCCAGACCCTGAAGTAGCTAAAAGCCATCAGCCTAGTGCCTACATCAGCTGCTCTGGGATCCCTTCTGGAGATGAGCAAAGATGCCAGTGGGACAGAAGCTAAAGGATTTGTCCTCGAATCAACAGTGGCCACCTAATTTCCTTTTGAGCAGAGAGCCGATACAACGTGGAGCAGTCTCTAGAGCCCTGGCCCTGTATGACCTGCACAGAAACTGAGGGACACAAGATGCCACAGTCCAGGTTTGACCCCCGGTATGAATCTGGCTGAGATTTTATATTTCCAAAGCAAAAAAACCAAACCAAAACAAAAAAGAATTACAAACCTGACACACTGATTGGAAAGGGTTTACTAACTGCAGCACTCTGGCTTAAATCTCGAAGTCCCTGAGTTTCTTAGCAATTTGGAGGGATTAATTTTGCCTACTACATATTCCGGACTGTCCTAAGAACTGCCGTTAGCAAGTGGCTTTGGTTAATCTTTTGATTAATCTCTTTTCAACGGGGGGAATTGGTTTTGCCACTCAATTACTATACAGCAGGCTAAATTCTGTTCTCATCATTTGACTTATAAATCTCCCTGTTCTTCTTTTTTTTTTTCCCTTGCTTTTCTAAAAACATGCTATCAATAAATAATAGAGAAAAAAAGTAATTCATACTCAAATTCTTAGAATACAAAACCCATGCAGATGACAGCATATAGGTCACCAGCTGTAGTGCAGAATAATACAGAATCTGCAGACGTTCTGTGAGACAATTTCAGCAATGAGGAATACATGATAGCATAAACAATTTCACACAATGATCACAAAATGAACCTGCCCTTCCATTGCCCTCCTATTCTTCTACTGTTGTTTCAGATTTGCCTCCTTATTACAAGAAAATATGCCTCCTGGTTTTATTAGACAGTGTCTGAGGGAACACTCCATGTGACAGATAGCAGACAGCAAAGCAAGATGTGTGACTTAGAGCACATAACAAGCCTTATCTTGTAAAATCCCGTGCAGCGACCACTGAGGATGCAACACTCTTGTGTTCCTTGCTGGATAAGAGTGAGTTTTTTATTCACTCTAAACACAGTTCCCTGCTCTTACCCAAAAGCTTCCTGTCCCAACTCAGACGCGAATTCCAAGATTTTCACTGAAATACTCAAAGCACAGGAGAGACACAAGGATGATGCATCGTGCATCCCAGAAATGTTGCACAGCAGTACGGACACAAGGGGGATTCTGAGCAATGACACCAGGACAAACCCCTCTCTGGCACAAGGATCCTCTTAAAGAATGACACATAGCCAACTGAACTTCTGCTTTTAAGGTCAAGCCTGAAAAATCAACCCTATGAATGGCATGAAACCCTTCCAGCCAGTATCAGTGGTATTACCTGAGAAAAACCCTCCTGTAACCAACCAGAGAGTCAGCCCAACTGATCTGTCTTGAAAATAAAGGTATAAATGCAGCTTGTCTAAATTTGAGCTGATGGCCCTAGGGAAGGCAGATATTTCAAACCAGATGCTTAGACCATTAGACCATCTGCTCTAGAAGTGTATGAAAAGCCAACTGCTACAATGGAATTGTGCCTTTCTCTCATTTGCTCCCTAAATCAATAGGTCTCTTTACACAAAGTATTTATGTTGAGTATTTTACTTTTTCAGCTCCTTCTTCACTTGAAAGTCCTGAGGATCTCTTCCCCCAGTGGACTGTGAGGAGAACAGGAGTGCCAGTTGATTCCCACCAGGCAATGGTATCTCTTCCTTCAAATTATAAAAACAGACTAATATTTATTAAGGAGTATTTACCTTTAAAAATACATGTCTAGTTTGTGCAAAATAACGTCAAAACATTGTCAAAATAATTTGTTATGTAAATGGATTTCACGTGTAACACTGCTTTCTTCCCTCCATCAAATGAAAATAGTCTGTATGTTGACCTCGAATTTTGGGGATGTATGTTACTGAGAATTATTTGTAAAGTAACTTGGAAGAATTAGTTATTTAAATCATCCAGGATTTTTTTTCTCTTTACTAATTCCCTGACTGAGGTAGTTTTATAAAAAATGAACAATAGAAATTAAGAAATAACATGTAGCAGGTGGGAAACAACACACCATTAGTGCTAAAGTTCATAGGCTCCAGGTAGCTGGGAACTTGTGAGTCCCCTGAGGTCATTCCAACCTTAGTAACTATGGGATTTTGATGTTGGGTCTCGCAGTGCACAGAGCCACCCACTACCTTGATCAGTGCTTTTATTTTCTCCCCCTCTCTCTCTCTCTCTCTCTTTCTCTCATATGTTAGGTAATTAACCTACATCAAATAGCAAAATTAAAAAGGAATAAATAAATTAAATTACTTCAAGATCAATCGGAACCTTCTAACTTGTAGTTGTCCAGATCAGTTCTTCCAAACTTCGCGCAGCTGTAATAAAGACCTAACCAAAATAAGGTCTTTTCATTTGTTGCTCTGAAAGCAACTGGAAAAAGGGGGAAATACCAATCAGAGAGTGACGCATGAATAGCCCTATTTATACTTAATGTGAGTAATAAGTACATGGAATTGAAATAAGATGCCTCAGCGGCCCTGTGGTCTGCAACAGGAGGCAGAGTTTTATTGAATCAAAGATCTGGAGTCTATTTCCTCCTCCTGCTGCAGCGTCCTTGTTGCCATTAAACTGACTGCTTCTGTTCTCCCTGCCCTGGTCACTGCACGTGGGTGATGAGGAAAGCCATGGTACAGGCAGATGTTCCTCAACAGCATCAGCCAGCAGAATATCTTGAAATACAAATAGCTCAGTCTAACCCATTTCCACCTTTCTGAAGCAAGAGAGAGACACAGCCCTGCCATAACAGCCTGCCTGTTCATACAGCATTGGGCAACAGCTCCCAGACAGGGCCCAGTATTTAATGGGATGCCAGAAATGAACATGCCTGTATGCCAAGCTCCTCACATACGAGCAACCTAGCAGCGTCCTCAAAAACTCAGGCTGCTGAAATGGTTGAATATTGCTCCTCACTATTTCAAGCGTTCGAACCTTGAGCTAATTGAATCCATGTGCACTAGATCAGATCCAAACTTAACTTTTTACAATTCTTTGTAAGCATACTTTATAATTAGATTTTTTTTTTACCCCAAAATGAAAAATATTTGCCGTGGTAGTCACGAAATTGCTCTCTACATTTTAAAACCCTAAAACATTAGGGTCGAAAAACATATCTAAACTTAAAAAAAAGTCACCTTCTTCCTGATGGCCTATTTGCAGTAGGTTTGGCATGAGACAGAAACTGGGAGCAAACATGGTGATTAAATAACAAAATCTGAATACGTGCAGTTTTCTTCTCTTTCAGATAAAATGTTGTTGGGATCAGAAGAAACATTTGCTCCTCATTCTTAGTGAGGATTTTTTCTGTGTATTAAGTCAATTAAATCTTAATTGGGTGATTCCCTGGTTCTTTACTTAAAACCAAGCAAGCAAAAAGATGGAACACAAATAGTGTGAAAAGGCTGGACTTTATATTTTATTTGCACCCATATGGCATGCAGGGTTGCTAATTCCAATAATACCAATTCTGAATTTTAAAAAAGTTCATAACTTTGACAACACTCAAATGGAAACTGCTGAAGGAAAGTTGTTTATTATCCTGGAAATTGCCCCACTCCTCAAAGTGGCACACCTATCTCCTGCACCCCAGTTTCAACCAGCTACTGTTAGTGGTGTTCCCTGCCTCCCAGAGCTCCTCTGTGGAGCAGAGGAACAGGACTAGTGTGGGGGTGGGTGACACTTTTCCATTGTGTTAAATTAGTTCAGCACACCACAGACATGATTAGCTACGATGCCTCAGCCTTGTTTACAACCAAGTTCTTTCAAGGCTTTATTTTACCAATTTGTAAAGTGGTGAGTAATACTGAAATTTTCCTAAGCATTTGCATTTCCATAATGGCATCATAGTTGAGCAGTCTCCAAATTAGTAACAGTTATGTCACAACTACTCTACTGAGAAAGTGTGTTTACTTTTCATTACAAAATGAAGAACCGAGTCCTGGATAAATCGCACATCTGCACCAACAGAAGTCATCTGCAGATCCACGGCTAGCACCTAAGCTCCCTAAATCCAAGGTTAATCTATTATCTACACAACTCACAGCCCGTTATAGTAACGACAGCTACAAAATGGTGGTTTGCATTAATATTTCAACATTTCTGGTTGTGAGTAGGACAGCAGAAACAATGCACACAGTACAGAGTAAGGCACCCATGATATGAAGTTGACTGTGGCTGCACTTAGGGGCTGCTACAATTCAGGCCAACTGGAGGCATTAAAACTGCACCCGTGCCTGACAATGCAGGGTCCACGAGTCTGCTTGCTGGAAAACTCGACTGTGAGGGAAGTGATGCAACACTTAGCTGATTATCTCATTCAAACATGCAGCACACATAAGGAAAGCCAGAATCCTTTTCGTATGTGTGGAAATAACTTTCAGCAGTGCACTCTTACTCCCAGCCTTAGCATTTGCACAGAAGAGGCTAAGCAAAAGGAAAGGAGTCCTCCAAAGCACTCAAGAAATTTCTGGGTCAATGGGAATCACAGCAGCACCCAGTCCTGAGTGTTTTAACTGATGTAAGAACACGAGAAATTAATAAAGCCAAGCTGCAAGAACCAATTTCATCTAATATTGCTCGTAATCAGTACCAAGAAGATGGAGAAAGTTGGCAGACAGAGTTTGGTGAAAGGCCAGGAGGTTAATTTGTCATTTGCATAAGTCATTTAGAAGAAGAAACTATTTAAAATTATGTATCCATGACACATTACACATGAATAGATGAACAGTAATCTTGAATAATAGTTTGGTGTGTATGTGCAGAGGCAGGGAAAGGAAGCTGCCTTGATAAAAGAGCATAATTTGCAAGCATTAGAGCAGGGGGCTGAAACTGCCCAGGTTACAGACTACAAGATGTGAAGGAAAGCAATCTGAAGATGCTGCTTCATGGCAGTCATTGTGTTTCATCCCCAACTTGAAGAGAGAAAGGGACAAGTAGCCTTGTATGTACATCCTACAAAGTTTCATTGCAGCAGTGGTCCTGATGGGGCCACACTACCACCCATGACAGCTCATCTTTCTCCAGACTATTTTATGCTATTGTCTTTTAAAACATCACTGCAGAAGCACAGTGTTTCCATCATGAGGAGGTGTAAAAAGAGAGCCGATCTGCCCAATGGTTGAATGTGATGGGAGGGCGGGGGGAGATGGGAGGGGGAGACACACACACTTCATTTTCCCTGAAGAGCAGTGTGAGATTTCCAATCCTCAGCTTTAACACATAAAATATTAAGAACCAATTTTCAGCTGCACCTCTGTCACTTCCATTATCATTCTACACGTCCAGAGGTGATAATGGACTCAGTAAATTGCAGCCTCTTTCCATCCCAGACCACAAGGGCTTTCACCTGGGGACAAGTCTGCACAAGGGGTGGCTCAGATATATGCTAATGGCATCCAACAGCAAGGAGCTAGGGAAGATAACAGGATGTGTTCAGGAAAACAAGGTGCCCTATAACAAAGGCAGGAAAACAAATGCCCAGGAACAAAGGAAAATCAAGAAGGAGTGAGCTTGTTCCCCAAAGTTACGAACGTATTGCTATCCTCACAGACTTTGGCTGCAAATACACTGGGCAGTCAAACTTCTTTTGATTCATAGCACATCCTATTGTGGCTGCTCGCTGCTGTGGTTCAGCCACAGTGCCAAACTGTACTGAGAGCAATGATTTTTTAATCACGTTGTGACAGCAAGATGGACCGTGGCATGGCTGATGACAGAGATGCAACCAGTATTCAGCACGTCCACTGAGCTCACAGGCATGTTTCAGAGCCAGGCAAATGCCACCCACAACAAAATACTGCTGCTGCCAGCTGCAGCCTTTGTATGCTCCCAGCTCTGCTTCAGAGCCTGGGATATCGCACTTCTGGTGACACACACTGAACTGCACAGGGAAATCACCCAAAAAGTTTGTTATTTTTAAATAATGACAGCATAAAAGAGCCTCCATGGATCATAAGCATAAAAGGTATCACTTTCTTTCTCACGGATGGAACAAACCCAAATCTCAAATCCAGCAAGCAGATGGAAAATGTCCAGTTGGTATGAACAAAATTGGGATCACGCCCAAAACACCGCAGGGCTCTCCTGTTCTAATAAGCAGCCTTCAAGGAATAAACTGCAAAAATTGCCAGCCAGACCACAAGGATGTTGGTGAGTACTGGGAAACTCTGAGTGGTTACCTCCATCAGGGCTGAACAACCCAGTCTGCTTGGGTCGTGAGGACAGCATTCCTCCTGCTCAGGTGCCATGAGCTCTGCATTTTATTTCCCTGAACTGTGACATCTGTTAAAGCCTCCATCCTGCCACACAGCTGAAGAAGGCAAAGTGCACTTTGCTACTACATGCTGTACTTCAGTAGTTACTATTTAATTATGTTTTTTTCCCTGGCAAAGCATTGTTCATGTATAACAGGAAAACAAGGACACCTGGAACACAGCTAGCACACCAACATGTTATTTGGTTCCCCACTCCCTCTGATGCAAAACCAAGGTTTACAGTTTAGATGACCAGCACAAGGGGGAAAAACATGGACTGCTAAATTCTGAGAGTTCAAGAAGTCTCATTTTACATGGACTTGAATGTCATGGCACCACAGCTCACTAATGTCACTTAGTGGATATGCAGCCCAGAGCTCTACACAGCCCACTAACAGCAGCAAAGAACTATAATTTACTTGCTTCCAAACTATCCCCCTCAGGCACTGCATCCTTTTACACACCTATCAGCATATCAGCACTTAACAATCTTTAAACATTTTCATCTCTGCTAAGCTATGCATTGCCTTTACCTGCACTTGTTTTGCACGTGCTAACAGGTATATTACGCATAACATGACATTATTTTAGGAAGTCAAACAGCAACACTTGATCCAAGCTGTAAGCTGGCCACAATTAGCTCTCATAAGAATTACAATTTTGAAAGTTCACAAGGTTGGATTACTCCAGCTGCATTTCAACAAGTACTAATTTTGCATGTGCCAGTCTCCTCACAAAAATTTCATTTCTATGAATTTTTAATGATGCAAAGCAATTTTTTCAAGGTCACCGAGAGACCAAGCAGTTATTCATACATTAAATTTGCGCACAGTTTCTTGGCAGCTCTGCAAGAAAGTGAGCAAGGATGGTATGTGGTGGCAGTTGGGGGAGAAAAGAATGATGGGGTAAAAGAGCAGAAAGTAAGTTAAAGCAAAATCAGGCAACAAATTTGATGGAGAACTAACTTTGAAAACAAACTCATGGGGTTTATTCTGGTCCTAAAAGGGGAAAGGAATGGAACTTGTGCTTTGGGCACATATGTAAACATTTAAATCCCCTTCTTAGCATTTTATTTTGTAAATAGAAGGACAGTGGAGAGTCATTAGACATTTCATTTTAATTTGGCTTTTTTAAAAGTCCATTTATGTCACAGCAGATTTTCCAGTAACCCAAATGTGACAGTATCGAAATAGCAGCTTTACATCATTAACCAGTTCTGTGAAAAAGCTGGCATGACATTGATGGAAATTAACAATTCAAATGGTTCTGGCAGCCACGAGAGTGCCCGCTTCCAAATATTTCACCTCCTAACATCACCAAAATTTTATGGGAGCTTAGTGCCTGACAGCCATGTAGCACCACCACCCTGTAAGCGGTTTGGGACAGACAGCTCAGAGTGGTTTTTTTTAAATATTCATCAACTGTTTCATTTTCTAGACTTCAGGCTGCAATCATTTAACAGAGCAAGCAATTCCCAGGAAGACTGGGTAGATCCCCTACCTCGCTGCTGGAGCGTGTGCTGGGGTGGCCCACACTACAACACACACGTACGAAATAAATGTAGGAACATCACAGGTGAAGCTTGGTTCTGGGGAGATAACGCAGACCAGCCTGAGGTTCTGATTCGCCTCAACAAAGTCACCTGTGTCCCCAAGCCTACGTGGTCAGGGCTGGGCAGTGGCAGCTGGCGCTGTGCAAGAATGCATGTTGTTTCCCCAGCTGGCTTATGTGTTTTCCAGCAGTGGCTGAACAACCCGCGCTGCCTGTTAAATCTGATCAGCCGGGCAGCTTTCCCTATCAAGGAGAGGCTGCTGCGGTAAGTGCCGTCCTCATCACCCCTGTCACTGCTCATTCGGGTGAGCAGAGGAGACGCCCCGCTGGCGGCAGCGACGCAGGCAGCGGGAGAGCTCCAGGAAAACCGCCTGGAGGAATCTTTGGCCTGCGCACACATTTCCGATTCACCTGCATTTAATGCCATTAATATTTCAGCAGCTGCAGTGCCAGGGTCAAACTGAAATTTTGCACTCTCTGTTTCACTCGGAAATGTCAGTCTCAGACCTTCTGATGGATTTTTTTTTTTTTTTCTTTTGAACACTGGTGAATGAAAAATGAAAACAATAAGAGCAA
Source organism: Platysteira castanea (assembly GCA_013397175.1). Taxonomy (NCBI): domain Eukaryota; kingdom Metazoa; phylum Chordata; class Aves; order Passeriformes; genus Platysteira; species Platysteira castanea. Next base: position 216,737 of record VYXC01000808.1, read on the forward strand.
GTAGTTAAAAAGTTTACAAAAAGGTCAGAGTTCACATTTCTACACCCCGTAATTTAAATATAGCTTTGTACAGAACTTGACCTTGCCATCTGTGTAAGGCTTGAGGTAACATGGAACACAAAATACCAGAAACACTGGATTCTCTCTTCTCTGGCAAAATCCACAGCAGCACAGGGAGTGAGCACACAAACTGCTCAGTACCCAGTTTGTAAACCCACTGCTCAAGAGGAACCTGCCCATCCTCTCCAGTCTTTCTGTAGGTCTGAGACTAACAGGGACACATCTCTGGTATTGTACTGATCCTAAGAAACACTGGAGATGGGAGGCTCTGGACATCTCCTGAGGTGCAGGGACAGTCTAATATAGGAAGACACAAAGAGCAGAAGTTAGAACACAAGAGCATCTGCAGACCATCTATGGGACCATTTGAAAGCATGCAAACACTCCGTGGTGAACATCACAGGAACGGCTGCAATATGGGCCTGATCCTGAAATGTGAATAAGGGTCAGCTTTCATAGAGATAACGCATCACATGTCACCATTCAAGCCACTGTACACTGCACCTTACCCTGCAAGCTGTCCCTGATCAGTGCAGAACCAGAGCTTTTATTCATACAAGAAACGCCGAGGTGAGGAAACAATTCAGTGTCTGTTTCTGTTCACCTCTGCTGAATGCCAGCAGACACACTGCAGAAAGCTGTCAACAAACACAGCTGTATCCACACATGTCCATTCATACACCTAGAGCATCTACGCTTAAGTACATAGAAACTGATCATACATATATATACACACACACATATGTATTTACACACACACATATGTATTTACACATACACATATGTATTTATACACACTGTAGATTGACTTTACATTTCTTTAAGAGAGGTAAGTTTTAAACCCTCAGATTTCCCTAGAGTTCTTTCACATGTAAGTCATTCACTTGCACAAATTGATCGCTTTTTGTCAATGTTAATGCTATTTATCTAGGTGGAAAAAACCCAAACAAAATCAAACAAACAAAAACCAACCAAACAAAAAAGCCCCACCATCTTATTTTTTTCTTAAAACTGAAAGTTAAGGAAAAAAACCCTAAAAGGAGCCTCTCTGGTTCCTGACACCTTTGACACATTGTGAAGACACAATCAATAGAGAAAACCAACCCCAGCAACATGATTTTCTCAGCGTTGTGGTTTAGCCCCAGTTGGCAACAAAGCCTCACACAGACGCTCACTCAGCTCTTCCCTGGTGGAATAGGAGAGAGAACTGGAAGGGTAAAAGTGAGAAAACTCCTGAGCTGAGATAAAGACAGATTAGGAGGTAAAGTGAAAGCCACACGTGCAAGCAAAGCAGAACAAGGAATTAATTCACCACTTCCCATCGGTTACTAGCTACTGTGAAGAAAATTAACTCTTCCCATCCAAACCAGCATGCACAGACATGCCTAGGCAAAGACTCACTGGCCATATAGCTTCTCCCATCAACTGTGTGTGTTGAAGTGCCTCCTTGCCTTCAGCCAGGAAATACTCCACAGAAAAATGCCACACTACCTTCAATTGTGTGCAAGACTCATGGTTTCAAAGGAATGCACAGGTTGGAAAGCTCTGCTCCAAAGGCATGGCCCTTTCCAAACACCCATCCTTGAAGCTGGGCCACAGTGAGATGCCTCAAGCCACAGTGCCCAGCTGCAGGAGGATGGAGTCGTGGCTGCAGCTGGTCTCTGCTTCCCACATTATTCTCAACAGCACAAACTTCTCTGATCATTAGGAACTCTGGGGAACTTCTGGAGGTGTCAGCAAGTCACAAGAAACCTCAGCAAAAGCAGTTCAAACAAATAAGTGCTTAATGAACTTGGGTGCCCAAAGAGGACCTTGGTTTTCCATATAAATTCAGTTGTTTAATGATTTTGTTGTTTTGGGTTTTTTTTTTAGCATGCTCATCCTCAAAAAGGCAGTCTGAAGCAAAAAAACGCCTGCTGGTGCTTTTCATCCATACATTGTTTTTTTCTCCAGTCACTTACCAGCAACTGAACAGACCTGACTGTCCTCTATCCCTTTCCTTCAGCATATGGGACCAAATTCACCACTGCCTGACCACCACTTAGAAATGAGCTTTTCACTTATGGTCTGTAGAAGTTACTGAGCTGTTAAGTGTTTAAATACCTCCCTCCCTTTCTTCCTCCGTCCTACAGATGAAAAACGTAGACAAAGGAGTGCCAAAATGGACCTCTAATTTCTCTGAAGACTGATGAGTCATAGTGGATAGGTCAGCTATAAATTTAACAAGATTCCCAGGAGCACCCTTATGTTCCCTCTAGTACAAGGTATACCAGAAGAAGTATTAAAAATTAAAACATTAGCTGTTAGTTTTAATGAAAGAAAATTAAGTGAATAAATATTAATAATTATAGTCCCAAAATAGTCCTGTGAGCTAAAAAATTAAAATTTAAGTATTTTATGTAAAGAATAAACACTATAAAATTCTAGTTGATTAGGAGAGGTTTGCTTTTCATGGAAAACCATGACTAAGATAGAACTGAAGACATGTGTCTCTCCATACAATGCTAGGGCACTGAAACAGACACTCCAGCATTATTTTCCCATTTTGAAAAGTGGAAAATAACCCTTTTTTTGCAGTGGAAAACACACAAACAAGAAAGGCAATATAAGGATCTGATGATCAATCTCAAAACTCTTTCTCTCCCTCAAGATCCCTCTTTATTTGAAACTTGACCCAACCTAGGTCTCCAGCATTGGCAAAACTGCGGTGCAAGTCACGCACATCATAAACCACAAGGGCAAAGCTCTTCTGCCAGCTGACCCTGGGAAATGCCACAGCAAATCTGATCAGAAGAGATTTTAGCCACCAAAGTGAACATGCTGCCTTGTAAATCACCACCACCAAGTTACTCAGAGGAGGGTAACTTCTGATTCTCTTTCCCTGTTTGTTGCTCTGTCAGGATGGGGGGAACAGCTGCCTGATGGGGAATTCATTCGTTTTTATTTTCCCAGCTGATTGCCCATTGCTATCAAATGAGTGAGGAATACAGTCGAGGTTAAAAATGCTGGATGTAAGAGTTCATATAAACAGCAGAAGCATGTGAAGATTATCAACACCAAAAGGATTTTCTGACCATCTAACTTATTTTTCAAGGTTTAAAATGTGTTGGGCTTTGTTTTCCTTCTTGATGAAAGCAGGATAGGCAGCTTCCCACTTGTCCGTGGTCATTTCCTACACAATTTTACTGTCATAGTATCCTGTCTGTACTTCAAATGCTTATGCAAAATTCCAGTAATCATCAGTGATAATTCATGATCTGTCTAATGCAATGAGATAGCTTAGATTGAATTCACATCTAATATCCCTTTAAAAATGGAACTGCAATCATTTTGTGTCTTCCTGTGTGTACTTAGTTCTGAAGCAATGATAATCTACCTACAGAAGAACTTTTCCAAACAAACTTTCCGTAAGGCAAATTATGGCTCCACATTTTTTTTCTTCCCCTTATTTTAACAGTCCTAATCTTGTGAGCCTGTAAATGGAGATGCCCTGTCCTGTTTTTGCAGAGCGTTTCAGAGCTCAGCATGAGGGCAGGGCTCTGTCAGCCTGCAGACAACCATTTGCAAGATCTCGCACTTAAGAAATAACACATTTTCCCTCCCTCATTTGCATAACCACTTGCCACATTTTATTTTGACGCACAGTCCACAGTTTCAAAGCTAAGGGAGATACAGCTCTGTTTAGGACAAAATTCATGCCAGTGCCATACCATTTACATTTTTAGCTTCCCATTGTGCTGGGAAGGGCAGACTGAGCAGCTGCAGAGATGAAGTCTGGATCAGCCCCATGTGCTTGGAAGAGTGTTTTTCTGCAGCCACCTGGCAGGTAGCACCTAGGAGAGAGTTTAAGCACCTCTGCCCTGGGAGGCAGTTTAAGCCATTGTGTGAAAAACAAGCAAAATGCAAAGATCTCAAAGTATAGCTGCATCAGGACTATAGGTAGCTGCCATCTGCATCCAGCTTATTTGAGTACAAAGAAGCCCTTCTCCACTGAACAGATGGGGCCAAAAGATACAATGGAAACAGGTGCAGGATTGGCTTTTTATTCGAGCATTTTCACCCATGTTTGTTTTTGAGTCACTCACCTTCAATATAAAGTATCTGAGCCTTTTTCTTTCAGGAGTCACCTAGAAAGAGAGCCCTTGGGGGCCAGAGCAGGGCCTTCATGAAGGTGATACCCTTCTGAAACACAAGTGACACAAATGCTCATGCACTGGCTTGCCCTTCCCCACACTCCTGCAGACAGCCTCAGGGAAGGATGTGCCATCACAAGAACTCTTGTTCATCAACCAGCTTCTCTTGGCATTATTATTTTGTTTCCTGAGCTGCAACTTCAAAATAAAACGTTAATGAACCTATCTGGTTTTTCTACTTCATTATGTAAAATATTCTCATTTCTCACACATTCTAAAAGAAAACCCGAATTCTACCCTCTTTTGGCTGTTCCAAAGGCTGAGGCCTTTAACTGTAACTCGTCGTGTTTTGGGGCTTTTTAATTAAAATTGACGTCCTAAAGGATCCTGTTTGCAAGAAGGCATGGAGCAGTGAATGTCAGCAGCCACCAGTGTGGTAATGTGACTGGTTCACCTTCCTTACAGCGTAACAGATACATTTTACTTAGACATTGCTACAAGCTCCACTTGAAGAAACTGATACCAAATGTTGGCAAGAGCTGGAAATAACGGGACTAAATACCTCTTTCTGCAGCCAGTGACTCTAAATACATGATGGCATTAGAACATCAAGAGTGAAATCTTGACAGAGCCAAGGGTAAAGGAAGCTTCGTCTTTTGGGGGCTATGCCCGCACCGAAGAGCATTCAAAGGGATGTGTCTGGCTCCCAGCAGGACTCCCACAGATGGGTCTGAGGGAGCTACAGAAAATGGGGGCTAAATTCACTTAAAGTTTTCAAGCAGTAAGCAAGTGTCTCATACACATCAGCCAGGTGCACACACGCAACTGTAGAGTTTTGGCTTCTTAGAGATTATTGGCATTGCAAGGGTTAATAATTGCCCTTGAACCCCTGGGAAGTGGACTTTAAAAGTTCCAGGGTTCAAGTGCGATGCCATAAACAAGGTGCTAAATAATAAAAGAGCAGCCTTGTACAAGGCTCCCCGGCAGGGGATGAGCCTGCCAGAAGCTCCGCCTGGGCTGATGGGCCAGACTGCGACACCGGCAGCATAATTTCTACAGGGTGTCAGAAAATGCATTACTACTAAGTGGCACCACTCTGAATGAAATCTGTATGGGTCAACTGCAGGTTAAGCTAACAAAACAATTAAAAATTTAAAATCTAACGATCACAGAGCCCCCCAAGCACTCAAGAAGGAGCAATGGGTGGTTTCTCCTGTGGACAAAGAAACGAGACCCCACCTCGGTTTTAGTTTTCCAAGAGATAGTGAGATGTTTGCCCTAAGTGGGTTTCACCAGCTTATTGCCTTGAAAACATTTTCAGGATCTTCCCTTTGTTAGCGAGAAGGACATCAACGGTGTTTGAAAACATGGCCCACATTTAAGTTCTCACTCTGAACCTGACTACAGTCTATCGGAGGCAAGACCCCAGTAGAAGGACTCTCACTCTCTGTGCTACTATTAGTATACGGAAAGCATGTGGAGGACTTGGCACAATTTGTTGATGATGGTTAGTCTATAGCCATGCTGTATGTTTGTGATCAAATGGTGATCTTGCAGGCAGGTTTAGGAAATGGAAAACTTCATGGGATGAAGGGGAGGCACATTTCTGTGAGAAGACCATGGGCAGCTGGACATCTCACAGCCTCCCTAAACAAAGATTTTGCTGTGAGCAACAAGAACAGGCGAAGTGTCAACAAGCCACGGGGAGGGAGATGTTTGTTTCAAAAGAAGACACGCTTGAGGGGGAGGTGGTGCTGCTAGGTGAGGTGTGGCTCAGCCTAAGGCATGAAAAACTACAAAAGTCCAAGACCTCAGTTAGGGCAATGGAGAAGCAAACAGCACGAAGGGGTTTTTATTCTGGCAAAATGTTCTCTGTCCTCTTGAACATCCTCCCTAAGCAGTACTTCAACATTCACATGAGAACAGCCACACTTAATTGTGAGTCTGGGGGACATGCTAGTCTCATGTTCAGTAGGGCAGTCTCTTCCTGACCAACACAAAATAAGGCAGCTGTGAAATATATTTCGTCTCACAGCAAGTTCCAAAGTATTTCTGTGGAATCTCAAAATGTGTTTTGTCTGACGTGTTTACATATATCACTGCATGCAGGCTCGTTGGCAATGAATTTTTCTGCATTTTGACTTTGAACCTTGCACTTTCCCTCTTAAAGCCCAAAGGAATGTTACCTATATGGATCCTGCTAATGGGTTTTACAAGTAATTGCAGTGCTCCTAAGACTTCTGCATATTTTTTAAACATTTATATTTGTAACGAAAAGCAATTCTGAGTCAAAGATTACGCTAAATCTATATATATGTATGTAGTCTAATGAAAAGGCTTCAACCAACTCTTAAAAATATATATTTACATAAAAGAAGTTAAAATGGGAATAAATTATTTCGTGAGCTCACTCCTTCACTTCAGGAGCTACTGAATATTTTTAGATTTATTTTTGTAACAATGGCTTTATTTAAAAAGCAGATTAAATGAAATAAACATCAGAGGGGAGGAATGGAAATCCAAGTAGCAAAGTACTCTGCTGGTCCACAAGGATATCTCCTTTGTGAATGCAAACCAGGAATGGTGACCCATCAAAAACAGAAAAGACTGAATATGTTCAGATTTATATCAGAATTAGTCATTAAAGCAGAATTAGGAGAAGGTCCCTGCCTTATACCCATTTGAGTGAAATGCAGAAAACAAAATGTATTTGTTGAAATTTGTAACTTTTTCCAAACTGCATAATATACAAAATAATAAATAGTGCTGAAATGTGACCCAGTTTTGCCTTAAAAAAAAAGCAAAATTAGTAGCATTGCCTTCTCTTTATGAAACCTATTACAACACATATTTTCTTCATCAAAATAACAATTCAACTAACCAGTTCAGGTTCTACTTAACCATTACTTAAACTTCATAGCTATTTTTCCTTCATTTTTCTGTGCTGCCCATCCTGCTTCCATTGAAGGGAACTGCTCTTTAGTGAGTAGAATTATACAATGTCCAGACAGTGTTTTCAGCTAACAAAACCACATGTACACACAGAAAAACTGAAAATATCCACTGTATAATGCTTTTCCAGGGCTGACAGTAAAAGTAGGATTTTGTTCTTATAAATATGGTCAAACTCCAAATTTTGCAATCCCCTGTACGCTTGGGTTTTTCAACAAATTAAAATCATTCCAGCATTTATCTGTTCATCCATCAACCCACCCATCCATCTATCCATGCCTAGCCCACCCCACCCCCCTCTCCTTTTCATAAACAGCTCTGCTAATTAACTCCCACATTGCAGCAATCTTTCCATTACAGGAAAAGGAGAGAGAGATTGAATTTATCTATACATGATGAACAAATGCCCTGGAGAAGCTCTTGTAATCTAATGTGTCAATGTAGATTAACTCCTCGGGATTTCTTTTCTTTGTTTTACCATCCGGTAACAGCAAAAATAACACACAGAAGAATCCCGGTACTTAGGCTACACAGCTAATCAACGACTGGAAAGACATTCAAGGTTGCATTCCATTTATCCTTTTTTGAACAATAAAATTCAGGGGTGACTGCTCCTGGATTTGAGGTCAAATTACTGTAACAATTAGGCTCATCAGAGCATTTTTATTAAAGGAATGACGACAGAAAACTGATCTCTATATGATTAAAGAAAATAAAGCACTAATTGAGAAGAACAGCAAGTCCATTATTTTTCAAGTCCCTGGAAAAGGGCTAAACTTCACAAATGGAAACAGCACTAACCCTTACTACAAGAGAACTGAGTAAGAATGTGCATCTTCCCAAAGAGATGTGGGACAAGCCGTGTCAGCACACGCAGGGCACGGCACTGGCGTGCGCCTCCACGCCCCGATCCGGGACACGCGCCTGTCCCCGCGGCTTTCAGAAGTCATTTATTGCCCTGACACCTCTCACTCAGGATCAGCTCTGCGCTCAGTGTCGCAGTGACTCGTTAATGTCACAGTCTTCACTTGCGCCTTTCTCTATTTTCTTTCCCAGTTCTGTTTGGGTGCCGGCTCTCAGCGCGCACTTACGGGGGTAAAACTTGCTGGAGCGGAGGCATTTTGTCTGCGGACTGAGTGGGAGACCTGAGCTGTCAAAATCGGAAATAAAACCCCCATTCAGTGGGGTTTTGAAAATATTTCCATCTCTGTGGTGCCTCAAAAGCTGATTAGCACGGTGTGTCACACTCTGTCTTTTGTGAAGCACGGTGCAAAAACGCTAAGAATTTTTTTGCCTTTTTACATAGGAAAATATACCAACATTTTAAGACTACATAAAAAATAAAATTAAAAGAAAAAAAAAAACAACAAAAAAAATCGGAAAACAGATTATTTCAATCCTGAAACTTTGATGCAAAACCAAACAGAAAGAAATCAAATCATGAGAGATACAGAACAATCAGTTGCCTTCTCTTCCCTCATCTTTCCATATTTTCAGTAAGCAAGAACTCATTCTGTTTTATAGATCTGGATCTCTTTGCACTCCTGAACAGGTCACAGAAAACACCATTTCAGCTCCAAAATCCACACAAATGAAAAGACTGGGGAATAGTGTTTATAAAAAAATCATGGCATAAAAAAAAAAAAAA
>VYXC01000808.1:225538-240132 GCA_013397175.1 Platysteira castanea
AAAAAAAAAAAAAAAAGGGGAAAAAAAGCAGTAATTTAACCCTAAACAAGCTAACAATGATGGTTTCACTTTCAGAAAGAAAATAAGACCTATTCATTTTCAGCAGAGAAGGAAATATGTTGTAGGATGAAAGTAATCTACTTACGTGCAAACAGATACAGTTTCCTAATCAATAAGAAAAAAAATCAGCTCTGCATTTCCCAGACCATCCCCCCCCCCTTTTTATGCAATATTTCAAAGCTATTTATGTATAATGCAGCTCCCAAAATATTTTATGTGGTTTTAATGCTGGTGGGTAAAGCAATCAGAAGCTTTTCACAGGAATTATAAAAACTTTGGATTTCTAACGATGTTGAACAGACAGCTAACAAACAAATGTTCCCACAGGCAACTTTGTGCCTGCATTTTACCATAATCACAACAGGACACTCCTCTAGTGAAAAAAGCTACCAAGAGTTAGGGATATGCACTTTGTGAGATGCTCTGTTCGTTTTATCCTGTGCAGCACCATTTCACAGGGCACCAGATTAATCCAGAGCACCGCCTGTTCTGAGAAGCACGATGCAAATATAAATTCACCTTTCAATCACTTCTGCGGGTTAATGACACTGAGTAATAGCACATTAGCAAAGTGCCACTCCAGACACCAGTCAGGCATGCCAAACGGATAATCTGACAAACGTTTCGGATTCATTCTCCATGAACAGAAACACTGTTCGGGCTTATTAACTAGCAAATCTGCATACAGTGCAGTGCAGAGCACAGAGGCTCCATTAAAAGTAGCAATCTATCTCATTAATGTAATATATAAGGGTATTTGGCTTCTTCTACTGTTGTAAAATTAAAAAAAAAATGCTTGTGCTCCCTAATGTTGTAGTATATTTGCACTAATTGCTTCATACACTCCAGTCAAGTTTTCAACAGAGAGGACTTCCCACACTGGTTTAGAGAAAAATTATGTTTTCAGTTACTATCATTTTCAAGAGTGCAAATAGTTCAGTTAACCTTCCCAAACTACTCGCTATACTCACTTCATTTCCCCTTTCTCTATTAAATGCTTCCCTTGCAAAAGTGGTGTATCTGTATCTGGCCTTCACATCTGTTACTACATCTCTGCTTTTACAGATGTTATTTGAGCATGTGGAGGAGTAGAGTTACAGGGGCTGATTGCTCACTTAGTCCAAAATCAATAGGAGATGAACAGGATTTGTCTTCTTATCTCCATCATATTGATAACCAAATGGGAAAAAAGGCAACTAAAAAAGAACAGTTCCCCAAAATGTTCATTCACAGTTGTAAATAAAATTACTTGAGTGCTTTCAAAGCCATTAAATATCGATCTTACCAGAATGTTAGAAAACAAGAACATTGCTAAAACAATACATTAAAAACAAACTTCCCAGCAGGTTTATCCAAACACAATTCTAACAGCAAGCACATGTACTGAAAACCCAATTAAAAGCCCCATTCCTATGCAGAAAGCAGAAACAACGCGGCGATATCCATATGTCAGCTCAGTTCGTAATTCTTTTTAACAGCTGGGATTCGGAAAACTATCTGTAGACATTTCCTATGTTGGCTAAATCTTTGCCTAGATGGTTAGCTTCCGTTCTTTGGATCTTGATGCAGTACCAGTGTTTTAATATGACTGGGGGGAGGAGGAGCTGGGGGGGGGGCACAACAACATTTTTTGTTTTGCCCAAAGTGTCTTAACACATCATTTCTAGCCACAGAATTCACTTCTTTGCAGTGTTCTGCCTCTAGGACCAGGAGTCACAGTTTATCACTATTTATAACAAAAGGTAGGTGGAAAATTACCTTTCTGTCCCTTTGTTGGTCACCCTGTGGCTTTCATCTGAGCTTTTGTTTGAAAACACGACTGCAGGTGATTACTCCAGCGGCCACCAGCCTACTCAGCCACCTTTCAATTTTCTTTAATGCTGAATTTGGAGTTTCAAAGCTGCAATTTGCCATTGTGAATTTCCCCTTCTGCGCTGTGCCTCTGTTTCAGGGCGTCAGAGGACACGGGGGCACGTTCTCACTCTTGGCCTCAGATTAAGGTAGCCCAGGTCTATTTTTCCTTTTTAATCTTTTGTTTCATTTTGCATCCACTTTACAGTGCCCTGCAAGTAGTGAAGAGGATGTGCCATGGTAGTATGACACTGTCAGGCTTTCTCCAAAATACGTCAGGCAGGATTTCAGGTTTGTATCGCTGGATAATCAAGCACTTTGCTTTATTGTTACTTATATCGAACAGCTCACACACTATTTCCTTTAGAAATGCCTCAAGTGCCCATGTTAGTTACAATTCTTAAATAACCTAGTTTTTAATGGCACTGCAGGGTATTTAACAACAAAATACTGCTGCAATTATGGGATGGCAAATAAACATGTTATCGATTAATTTAGAATTTGCGATGAAAATCACAATCAGATTAAATCACTACCACATTTGTGAGGACCCTGGGAGATTACGGGCAGGTCTGTTAATTTTTCAGTCTGCCTCTTCTGTGGAATAAGAATTAAAATACTCCCTTTTCCCCAGACTTTTTGCCTGCTCAGACAAAGCAAGCTCCTTTCTGCTGGAACCGCTGTGGTGCATGCTCTCTTGTGCGAGTGCCTTAGGCACTACACTGCTACAGAGCAAATCTGCTGCTATGAAATATTAAATTATAGTAAGAACAAAGGATTTAAGTTACTACTGGCTTAAGTTACTACTGGCTTAGGATTTAGTTCATCATACAGTAGATTCCTTTAATTTGTTGTTCACAGTATTTCACATATTAGTATCTACAGCAAGACAGTCAAACCCTTGATCTTCTTTGAATCATATACATTGTTTTACATACATTACAGTCCTCAGAGACTCAGCAACAGAGCGAGCAATTAAGAAAGCAAACAAACTGTAGTAATGGACCATATAAGGAAGAAAAGCAGAAATGTCACCACCAGCCTGCAAACATATGGCTCTCCGAGGCCCTCCTTGTGCCATGCAACTTCCACTGCTCCATCAGGCACAGATGCCTGCTTATTTTGGAGCAGAATTTGCTTAGAAAACCTCTCCTGGTCAGCATGATTTCATACCTCATTAGCATTGTCCTGATGCAAGTAATGGAAATAAAAGTCCTGGAAGCCAGCAATTGTGTACACTTGCAGAAGCTGCTTGTTTATCAGGTGCTTAAGGAAGGCAATGGAAACTGAAAGGAGAATAACCCAGCAAGTGGTAGCTGGGTTAAGGATAAAGATAACTGTCAAAAGGAGGGAGATTAGAGTAGGCACCAGTGGCACTCAGACCTTAAGAGAGTGTCGTCTCCATTACCTGCGGATGGGGAAAACAGATCACTGTTTGTCTGAATACACTGACAATTTCTGATGTTTTATTACAAACTGCACTGGGGAAGTGATATGAGTAAAAGAAATCAAAATGTTTTCTAAAGCTTTGTTTCTCAACTCAGATCATGTCAGGAAGGTTACCGCACCACCCCAAAACACTAATGTGGGCACAGGCAAGATGGAAAACTCTGGTGAAATGGGTAATAGGGAGCAAAGGAAGGATGAGGGTCACAGAGAAATCCTGCAAGTCAACTTTTCTGCCAAGGAAGGGCCCACTGGTTAGACAGAAGAAATTATTTACATTATTTGGTAAAATATTCAGAAAAACAGCAATCTCACTTAACTTGCCTCTATTAGTAATTTTCAGACTTCTACATCAGGGATCTGCAGTCAAAGAAAATTTTTTTCAAGTAACCTTCTGTTGGTTATCTTTTTTCACATGAAATAGAAGCAAATTGGGCATTTAAAAGCAGAGGAGAGTTTTAGTGATGAAGTTCCCATTAGGGGTACTGGATCTGTGAAATTTGGGTCTCTAGCCCACAAGCCAACAGTGAGTTGCTATCAAAATCCACAGTGTTTTAAGATACTCTGTCACTCACACAAGACAGACTGCAACAAATTTTCTACGGTGCATAATCTGAAAAAATACAGTGAAAGAATGTGATGAAAATTAATGGGAAAAATATTCTTTCAGGCTTCCTTTATCCAATCAGCTAAGTACCACTTGAAAACTAGCTAAGCTATCTTTATTGCAATGTAATTAAACTTTGTGTCTGTTGATTACGGCAGAACTTAGTTGGGTTTTTCAAGTTGCCAGCCACAGAGATGTTAAAACAGAAGAAAGAACCAGTTCTGTAGCCAGCATCCTGCTTTAGCCATCTTCACTAGCCATTTTCAATAATAAAGTGTTCAATTTGCAGCTATCCTTTCTTTCTCCTTTACTGAAACAACTTGAATTTGTGCAGAAAGGTCCCACTATCTCCAAACAGTCTCTTACTTATTTGGCAGAAATTTGAACAGATTAACTGTGACACAACTGGCACCTCAACTCATGGACAAGGTGGAAACTATTTTCAGAAGGAATGAGCTTGGTTATGGTCTTAAACAAGTTTGTAAACATATACAGACCCAAAAGGGAATATTTTGATCCTGGAGGAGTGAAGGAAAACCAAAATGAGGAAGATTAACAAGTAAACTTGCCACAAGCATTACGCCCTGAGAAGGGTTCCTCCATACTGCCCCACCACCACATCCTGTTCCTTTGCTACTCACAACCCTACACTTCTCAGGGTTATTTAACACAAGCAGCACTACCTTGATTATCTCTGAATTTCATTATGTAGGAGAACAAAGGCTGATCTTGCAGCCAAACCACAAACGCTACATACCACCACAAAAATCCAGCAAGATGACATTGTTATGCAAAGCACTTGTACCAAAACTACCTTCCACACACCCTACTGGACACTGCAGCTGGTTGTGCTCCACTGCTGCGCCCCACACAAGAACAGCCCATCTTTAGGTGATCCCAGCAAGCTTCCCAGGGCAGCTGCACAGCTCAGGCATTTCCCACAGCCAACTGCTGCCAGCCCACGGCAAGCAACACTCCTCCATTGTCTCTCCTTCAGGATTCCTCATCAGAAAGGAAGAGTCCAGCTCTCTCTCTGATATGCCAGATCATCCCCTATCAAGCAAGTCTGGCTCCATCAAGCATAAGAAGTCATCAGTCTTCCAGCAAATACATAACTCACTCCCACCATTTCCTCTCTTGTTTGGCAGCTGACCTCCCACAGAGGCGTCTGAAAGAGGCATTAATGTTTTTTGTCAGCCCATTTTGTTTAGCAGCTATCGAAATCAAATCAATGCCTCCTTCATTGTCTTGGCTTTTTCCTTTGCAGTTTTTTTTCTGTACTTCACCTCATAATCGCTGTGGGCTTTGGGCCCTGATTTATCACCAGGTTCACAAGGCTGTTGCTTCATGGGAGCAATAACTAAAAGTGTAATTCCAGCAAGTTTGCTTTTCAGTGTGTTCTTGCTGAAGGCAACAGCTATATCCGTGCTACTCTTGAACATAACTCAGACTCCAGTGTTCCCAGAAGAAAGAAACAGAAGAAAGTCTTCAGGAAAAAAAAAATCCTTTGCCCTTCCCTAATTTACCCTTCTTTTTTCGTCCTGTACCTTCCAGCTCCTGCTGCAGCTGGAGCCCAGTGGCTGGCTGCAGGGACTCTGCAAGCAGCTGCAATGTTGTCAGCTGCTGAGGAGGGACTCGATTCTGTGGGTCCTCACACAGAAGGGCAGAGCAAGCTGGTGAGGGCAAGCTCACCTGAGACCAGTGAGAGGGCTGGTCCCTCCCTGACCCAGGCTGGGAATGCTCCCCTATCCCAGCTACATCCTCTGGTCTGGCATCTGGGTGACCCAGGAAATGCTAAGAGTAAGTGCGGCAGAAGCATACTGGCAGGAAAAAAAAAAAAGGAACAAAAAAGTCATATAACAAATTGATTCAAGAAAATCATATTTTATGTTCACCAAAGACAAAGCTTATGAAATAACCAATACTGAATTACTCACTGAGATCTCATCCTACAGCTCTAATGCAAGTTCTGTCCTGCTGGAGCATACAGAACACAGTCCTTCATTCTCAGAGGTACTAAAAATCTTTACTTCCATATAGGTGGTTATAGATCTCGTTTACACATAAAATTTCATGCTTTTATAAAAGTAAATTCCAAAGCAAATGTAACTCTTCAGAGCCATTATTACCCAGGGGTTTATTGCCCGGCTTGTTAATTCTCTCAGCAAGCATCAGGTCCAGCCACTCTGCCTCAGTCTTGACACTTCTTCAGAGGCTGGTGAGATTTATTTCAGTGCCTGACACTCGAGCAAAACACACTTTCCTTTAGTTTCTGTACACATTTTACTATGCTGTTCTTTCTTGTACCTTCTCTCCCCTATTTCCACCTCACACACCTGTCTGACTTGCAATGAGCAAGGGTTTTTTATTAACAAGTGTCTTCAGGGTGACGCTTGCTTTTTTCTACCTCATGACTTCAAGTGCAATTAAGCCCCGATCTTTACATGTGGCCTCTAAGAACCACTGTAATGGAAAGAATAAATCATTATGAATAATGCTGTCACAGGGAAACTCATGTTCTCTTCCCTTTTACCTCAAGGCCCCCAGCAGGGTGTGTGGGTGAGGGAAGTACTCTTTGATGCTGGAACCTGCGTGGCAGCACCATTTTGACATTCTTTCAGCAGAATGTGGGGAATAACAAACCTGACAGAGAAACTGCACCACAGCATGCCAGTATGGATGCTATCTCTTACACTGGGTCCTCTGGATACCTCTATAGTTTAGGAATGAAAAATACCAAGTATTTCTTTTGGGTGATGAAACAATTGCACTGGGACAGTGCAGGAAGACAGAGGCATTGAAACATTTTAAGGCTTAAAAGAATGCTGAGTTTTCCTTTTTAAAGCTTAAGGAACAATGCAACACTTCTTTTTTTTCCTTTCTTTCTTTTTTCCCCCTTTCTTCTTTTTTGTTGACCAGATACTCTAAAGAAAATCAGTCAAATGGTCTAAAACAAACCAACCTTCCCATTGCATACAGTCCTGCATGGGCAAATCTCTGCACAAACACCTATGGAAGAAACATAGCAGTAGGTAAACAAGATCAATCCACCCCTAGGCTGTTTCTCTGCAATGAAGTTCTGTTTCAAATGAATCCAGTCATCCCAAAACAGTTGGAATATCTGACGTTTGTAATTCTGCCCCTTCAACTGTGCAACATTTATATTCCACTTATATTCAGTACTATCCTATTACTGAAGTATTTCTGGTGAAAGTTCTTATGGAAAGAAGCTAAAATTCATTTAATCACTGCCACTAGCCCACATTAGGGAAAGCCAGATATCTTCAGGGAAAATAATTTTCCCAAGAGAGAAGATATAAAAAATTACCCTTCAAATCTATCATATGGAGCACATAAATGCATACATATGAAGACAAGAGAGGCAGGGGGAATGTAAATCAAGAAATATTAATTTCAGTGAATGTAGCAACAGTAAGAGGAAGACTTTTATCCTAAAGCACTTCATTGGGTAATATGCAGTATTCATCTATTAAAGAGGCTCGGGAGGGTTTAACCAGACCAGACGGCCTCAAACACGAGTATTAGTACATTTCTTAACATCATCAGTCGCTTAATGTTGCATCGCCAGCATCATGTTTGTTTTGCATATTAGGGCTTTTCCTCAGAGTGCGGAGTCGCAGCAGATTTTTGAGATCATAGAAGGGCACGTGAGCCAATGAGCCAGGCAGATGAGCCAGCCGTATGGTGGCTCCTGTACCTCTTGCACACGTCTGCCTTCCACTCACCGCTTGAAGAACAGCACAGTGCTTAGCAAGGAGCAGCAATTAGTATGGGGCTATCAAAGAACTCGAACCAGAAAGTTTTACCTTCTGGATCACATAATTCATCAAGCAAGTGAAGCTGAATCTTGCTTTCATGGATATCTGTGTTTCCTCAGTGACTTCTAGTTTGATTTACTGAACCTTTCCTGTTCCCTCAGTACATGCACATGATAAGAAGAAACAGAAATGATATTTCGGAGTGAGTAATTGGGGTTGAAGAGAATAAGACGTGTAAAGGGACATCAGCAAGACAAACACCACAGGCTAAATCCTTGACAAGAACTCTGCTGGAAAGAGGCAGGCAGAGGCCAGCCAAGAGTTCTACCGTCTTCATGTCATCCTAGACTTCTTACCTGTTTTTTTCAAGTTGTTCTAAGATGATTGTAGCTTAAAGAAATCTTAAGCAATCTGGCTTACACTGCGTAAGATATGCTGCTAAGTCAGAATTCCCTAAGACACATATTCAGAACACTCTCAAAGGGACAGGGCCTTTCTCCAAGCAACAAGAGAGAACATATTCTTGGTTTTACCCTTTTACCAAGATCAAGATCCAGAATCCAGCTGCCCAGTGCTGCCAGCCCTGCAACTACAGCAACCCTCCAGTTTGCTTCCTCTTCTCCTGTTAGAGCTCTGAGTGCCGTGAGACCGCCCAAGCCTCTTCAGTATGTGGGATGGGACATACAATGATCCCAAACTAATTAGTCAGGGAAACATCTTTATTTGTGCAATCACTAAATCCTTTACAAAAATTTCGATTTCACATACTTTTGGGAACTGAAGTTTTAATTGTGTCTAAAAGTCCAACTCCTAGAAATGTGTTATGTTGAACAGACCGTGACTTGACCGGAGTCACACGGAGGCTTAGATGATGTATTAAAATGTATTCCCCATGCATTTATCTCAGCTTGGATAATGAAACTAAGCTGTTTAGCTTCATTACCCATGAAATACCCTTAAGAAACAATTGTGCCATATTACAGCGAGCAGAGTTGACATTCCTTTTCACACTCTTTATCCGCTCTGGCCTGTCTTCTTCTCTGTGCCTGTACTAATCTGGGGAGCTCAGCACTGAAGGAATTGTGCCATCCTGGCATCTCTGGGTAGATCCCACAGCATGTTGAATTTTCTGCTATAAACAGCAAACAAGAGTAATTCACCAGTAACAAGTTTTACTTTTCAATTCCATGCTGCAGCACATGGAGACACTTCTTGCCCTGCCACTTTCCTTAAAAATTAAAACTAAAAAACCTTTGTAAAATACAGGCAAACAAAACCCCAAGAATATTTCTCTCTCTTAAAACTAAAATGCTGGGACCACATCTTTAGCCTACACAAAGTGTGGTTTGTTTCAGGAGTAACATGTGACCACCAGTGAGATAAAGGCACTTAACACCACAGTAGTTCTGATCCCACACGAAAAAAATCTTGGCTTCTTTGCACTGCTGGTTACAAGGTACTGTTCTCTTATGATCACCCCAAGCAGAAGTCTCCCAAAGATTGCAAAAGAAGCATTAAACTCCCCATAAGATATCTTAAAATGGCCAGAGGTACTGTCAACTTGCTTTCTTTTCTTCTTAGCTCAGCACATAACTTCAGTCATATGAAAGTAATTTAAAACAGATAAAATCCCGTAAGGAATTTACTGATATTTTCTTTAGGTGATTCATATCACAGGTTTTACTTTTTACTGATACAGTGCATCAGCCTTGCAGCTGCAACCAAATAAAAACGAGGGATCAACTAGTGGACAGAAAAAAGTAAACCAGAAATGAGCACTTGACATTCTCCACTGCTGTCATGCCTAATGCAGAATGAACAAACTTGAGCATCTTAATCACTGGGGAGATGAAGGAATGTAAGGCTTCGGGGTCTGCTTAGGACTTTGCACGATCGGGCCCTTTCTGGTTTTCTTTCAACATTCATTTCACAGGTGGATAATGGAAGGCTTCCACCTTGGATAGAGGAAGATGTGAATGAGTCACAGGGCACCCAAGGGATGAGGTTGCCCCAAGCATCACCTCTGAGCTGCAGATCAGTGCAGCAAGCAGAGAAGAAGTAACATTATCATATAAACCCAGTGGCTGTGATTCATCTCAATCCTAAAGCAAGCTTGTCAGCTCCTAAATGCTAAACTCCCTTGTCATTGCTTTCATTTAAGTCATGTAGAACAGGTTACTTCATTGCACCATTTGTTTGGGGAAGGAATAAATGTGACGTCCATTGTTTGAAATGTAATGGAAGCCAAAATGCAAGCAGCAATATTAACATCTACTAGATGAATGACTTGAGAAAAATTATTTACTAGATACGAAGAGTTAAGGTGAAAGGACTTTCTGCTGGCCTGAAAACACCACCTAATAGCTAATCCTTTTACAATAAATCATGAACAAGATAGACTGGATGTGTCTTCTCGTCCATGGATTGCATTGAAGATTTAAGTAGCTATTGATGTTATGTAATAAGAACAAAGCCAGAATAAAAAAAAAAAAAAAAGCCCCAGAGTTTTATATGCTATTGAGTGATAAATGACTGGCAAGAAGGAAAGCTTGCAGGGGGGGAGAATTGGTAATTTTATACTTTAAGCTCATTTCTGCCATCTACAAAAATACTCAGCATTTTAAAAAGGTAAGATTCTCAAAAACCTTCTGCATATATATATGTGAAATTACCTCAAAACCATGAGTTTTTAAGAGACAAAGCAATATTATCCTTTCTCCAGCCTACAGCAGGAAAGCTGATGACTGGTGACACAAATCATCACACATAAAAATGTGACGCCACTATTTCTTTCTGTAGATATAACAAATACAAAGGTTATCTGATACGCAGTCTAATTTGAGCTGGAATTTAGAGATGAGTGAATTACAATAAAAATTCTACAGTAATCAAGTAATGACATATGCAATTACCTCAAGGCAGTAGGTGATAGCATTAACATAAGGGGACGAATTTGGTGACCCCTGAGATACAGACAGCTCTCATGTCTGGTGCCAAGAAACTGGGCTTCTCAGGGCATCTGAAGCAGATCTGGCCCTTTCATGTAGACATCTGTCTATAACTGCAAACAGTTCACCTACAACTTCAGAGGTGTTGGCACATTTTATTGAGGACATGGGCGATTAATTCTGATTTACTATAAAACAGGCATGCCTCTGTTCTTCCTACCAGGTAATATTCTCTGTTCATACCTTAAGCGCCATGCAGCAGGGTTGCTACACACAAATGTGACAATTTACGGATCTGGGATTCCCATGGTGCACTGGATGCTGCCATTCTTTCAAATATCCATACATTTGCTACAGTACACCACACTGCCAGGTAATGGATTTAGGGAGTAAGAAATGAAGACATTTGGGGACCCTTTTCATTCAAGTAAACAGGAAATGAGACAGATGCATGTGCAGATATATGTAAACTTTGCTTTTCGAGTTCAGATTGGAATGGAAGCCTAAATCACAAGTTCTTCATCACTTGTGCTTGCTAAAATATTCAGGAACATTTTTAATTACAGTCTTAGGCTGAGATATGATGCAAAGATAGTCTACAAAGGAGTTCATGGGACAATCTTGATTTTTATGAGGAGTATATCACATCCCACAAAGTTAGTCTAAAGCTTTGTTACTGTTCTGAACTAGTTTGTGTCTCCTGGACTCCTGAAACTTCGCAATGGACTAACCTAACCTAATGCTGCAACTTACCCAAAATGTGCTAATTTATGTGGAAGGTGTCTTGTCATAAAACGACATAAAATCATGACAGGACGTGCCTTCATCACACATCAACACAACATGCCATGCAACTACAGTGAGATGGAGTTATTCTGTGCAGTACAACAAATATGATTCTCTCTAGTGAAAAACCAAAGAGAAAAACTGTGAGTTATGTCAACTGTAGTGACAAAACAGCCTGTAGTACGAATCCCTTGGAGTCAGGCCAAAACAAACAACTAACAGAGACAAGATCACACACTCGGAGATGTAAGAGTGGCAAGCGGGTACTGCTCGGAGCTCTTCTCAGAAGCAAACGTTCTTTGCATGCATTTTTTTGGTGTTAATTTTTTTGCCATTGATACAGTGCTGAGGCCAAGTAAAGTAACTCTGCATATTACACACCATATACTTTAACTACTTAATGCCCTGCTTTATTATTTCTTCTTTTTAAAAACATGCCAATGCGTCTTTAACATGAACAGCCAACTTTTGCAAACAAGATAGTTAAGAGGAGAACGGCAGCCCTCTGGAAACTCAGCCAAGCCAGGAACAAAAGCAGCTATTTAAACAGTGAACATTCAAAAGTCTGTTAAATCATCTGATTTGTGTAACCTGAGCCACGCTATGTGAGGTGTTTCCTCCCCACTAGCCAACTCAGACTGCCACAAGGGTGAAGAGAACAGAGTTCCTTAGAAATGTCAACGTCTGTTTATCAAAGAGCTTTGTAAAATTATTAAAATAACATTTCAGCTACAGTGGCTGCCCTTAGAAACCTGCCAAATGCTTCTGATAACTGAATAGGTACCTCAGTAGTTCCAGCATTCCAAGAATTTCCTACCATAAGCAGCAGGAAGCACAAGTTAATACTCAGGCACTGCAGCATCTAATGCCACGCTGGCAGTCTTACATGGAGCACATGCTGTGGTGTCCCAAACCAGCATATACAGCCTTAAGAAAGCAAGATGTGTTTATCAGTTGGGATATTCCCTCAACAGCAGAATTCTTGAAGCTTGCTGAAGTCCTGAATTCCTTTAAATTCCTGCATTGAGTACCCTAGATCTTCCTCCTTCCCTGGTTCTAGTGGGCTTCCACCACTAGCAGCACCACCGTCTTCCCACTGTGGCTGCTGGAGCAGCACGGAACGGGGCTGCAGGGTCAGGGTGCATGAACCCTTCCCTTCCCACATGCATCCTTCCCTCCACCAGAATATCATGATGTCCTCTCAAACCCTGCTACTGGTTTTTGCAGAGCTTGGAGAAATATCTCATGCTGTTCCTTACCCTCTTTCTGTTGACGTGGGCTATTTAAATAAAAAAGTACAAAGTTTTTGAAGAGGCAAACAAAAGCGTAAGTACCTCCATCTCATGTCTCTAGGAATGCAGAATGTTTTCAGAGGAGGACATTGCAATGATGGACATGTCATGAGAACATTTTGGTGAAAAGATGCGCATAAATGGTTCCGTCAGAGATGATAACAATTTTGCCACCACTGCTAGTAAGCTCAGGGCTTCACACTGATCATTCATGATTGACATATTTGGGATGACAGATATCT
Source organism: Platysteira castanea (assembly GCA_013397175.1). Lineage (NCBI taxonomy): Eukaryota > Metazoa > Chordata > Aves > Passeriformes > Platysteira > Platysteira castanea. The sequence goes on from VYXC01000808.1 coordinate 238,550, forward strand.
ACTTTCTATCTATTCACTTTTTACCATTTTGCTTACTTGTTCTCCATTAACGTACTGTTACGGTAAAGCAAATATACAGCTTGAGGAACTTACCACGCTGACTGGTTTGTATGTGCTCCCCAAATTCTCTCGGAGATGTTAACATGTTCTGGAGCTGACCTCCTCTATGACATCTGTACAGCTCCAGGAGCTTCTTGTTCATAATTAAAAGTGACAGTGCTCCTTTTGGTTAAAATTAACAGAGGTGAAACTTAACAGAAACTGCCTACTCAAGGAGTCACACCACTCTCCATTATCAGACTCTAAATTATTAACTTGCCTTAGTTTTATCATGATTAATTATTAAAATTCAGCTCCTTGTCAACATATTCATCACAGAACTGATAGATTAGCAGTGTCTCGTGCTATATTGGCTGTGCTCTAAACAGTGACCTTTCAGCAGTATTTCATGTCTCAAAAGGATTGTTGTGGTGGCACATTTTACTCAGGATCATAAAAGGAGCAGAGGAAGAAACAGTAATACTACACTGGAAATTTAAGTCAAATCCTATCCTCCCTTTTATCTCAAGCATCCAACTGAGCTGAAGGGGGGAAAGCAAGAATCAAAGGTAGCTGACTTGCATTCTGCAGAAGGAGAAGGAAAGGGTTTCTACTATTTTTTTTTAATTATATTTTTTTATTTTTGCTTTATTCCCTCAGTACTCCTCCCCTAAGACTCAAAATTTAGAGGGATTGCTCAGACACTGCATGCTGCTGAATTGCAGCAAGGTTTGCCTCTAGTCGAGAGGCTACAATTGAAACTATTCACTTTCAGTGTGGTATTTCTGGCACTAAAAACAAAAGACTTTGTTATTTGAGGAATGATTTTTTTTTTCTTTTAAACAGCAACCACTACAATTCTTTGCCGTGCCCTGCATATTTAACACTTATTGGAAAGTCAGCTGAATACCACAGATTGTAATCAACAACTTTCACAGATGCCAGGGTTTTTTTCTTTCTCTTTGAATGTTCAGAGCTTTGCAAGTCATTAGTCCATTAGTACAAAGTTAAAGTACGCCAATCAATGTCATTTAAAGCTGTAGGTCATCTCGGGTTTTCATAAACAATCTTAAGGCTAATGACAGCTACCTACCCTTCTGCTCTCCTTCTCATTTCATCTTGAGCTTTCTTTGAAACATTAGATTTGGCATTTGCAAAGAAATAAACCCTCTGCAGGTGCTGCTTTTTAACCACGATAAAATAGAAATTATGTTCCCAAAAATCACTATGAGACTTCAGGAGAAGGCAGGATATTGTGACCCAGGTTTATTCTTACACTTTCTAATATCCTTCGGTTTACTAGAATGATGTGAAAGAAGCCATGCCAGAAAAAACTGTTACTGTTTGGCTTTAAAGACGCTTTATTCAAAGGTTAGAAAAAGTCTTGAGCTCAAGTTACATGACCTGGCAACAGTAAATTCATGTCTTAGCTCCAGTCAGACCCCCTGCCCAGCCTTAGGCATATCACTTAATCTCTCAAAAAGGTCTCCATTTCTCCCTCTAAATGAAAACAAACCCGATTGCCTAATATTTATCCCCCCCCC
>VYXC01000808.1:240151-257988 GCA_013397175.1 Platysteira castanea
TCCTAGTAGCACATTGGTGCAGACCATTATAGTAAACTGGCAAGGAGTTAAATTTCTCTTGTGTGTCTTCCATTAACTTACTGCTCTCTGCCTACCTACAGGGAAAGGCCCTTTTGGGAAATAAAACTGCTGAAATCTGAAGCCCAGATCTCCATGAGCAGTGAAAGGGTTGTTTGCAAAATCTGCTGTCATCCTTGCACTGTCAGGGAAAGCATTTCACTTCCCAGTCTATCACAAGCCAGGTAGCTGCGTCGGGATGCCAGCGAAAGGATGGATGGAGTTCCTTGTGGAAATATGGGTGCAGAGCATCATGTCAGTGGGAACAGTCAGACATCCAGGGCTGGAGTGAAGGACAGCTAAAAAAAGCTGTGCTGTATGGAAAGAAGGAATGAGCAGGGGAAATTTTGCATTCCCTTCATTTCTGCTCATCTATCAAAACAAATCTTCATCAACTCTATTTTAATTGAAAGGTAAGGTGCTGTTATCAGACACATGGTGAGACCCAGGAATCGAATCCTCTGCTCAGGAGTAATTCCCGACCAACAAAGCACTGCAGTGACCCCAGGTAATTGCTTCCCCGAGCCGGAAATGTGCGCTCAGAAGTTGCCCCTGGCGAGATCAGTGGGAGATACAAGGACTCCCTTTAGCACTGGGTCTGAAGGACCAGGCAAGGACACCAGGCTTGGGATAAGGATTTGCCCCAGCACTTGTTGCAAAGACTCACTGTTGTTCTCAGCTGTGTCACTGTTCTCAGATTTGGCAATGAAAAGATCCTCGGAGAAGGAAGGAAGAGAAGAGTGAGCCCCAGTCTGACAGACTGGAGACTCAACTCTGTTGTGGCCAAGCACCCAAACCAGTGGGTGCTGGCTACTCCCGAGCAATTAATTCTCCCATGAACAGCTTTGTAATTGTAAATATCATCTTTAAAAGGTCTGTAGTTTCTAGTCCTATTAAAGGCTCTAATCCCATCTTTACAACAGAAGAATGTCCCTGTTGGCTTTATTTTTAATTCCAGAAAAGTCCTTTAAAAACAATATAAGAAAGAGTGCAAAACCTGAAGGTTTGTTGTGAAGAGGGAGGTTCACTCCCAGAGCCATTTCTGCAACATGTGTTACCTGAGTCCAGCCTCTCAGTGTTCATAGCACCCAGGGTGTTGCCCACTTCCTCAAGGCCTTGCTCTAACAGCTTTCTGCTGGATCACTCCATCTTTACCAGAATAAGTGAGTCCAGTAAATGCCATTCTCCTTTCTAACACACACCAACTCCCCTGCTGATTTTAACTACAGAAATATTTCTTAAATATCATGGATTTGCTTTGTCTAACCAAGCCACCCTAAGTAAAATAAATGTTGTGCATGGAGTTACTCCAGATGAGCCAGCAGGGCAAGGAAACATGAAGCTGTGCAGACTGAGCATGCACAGGGTTCAAACTGGGTTTGCAAGCAAGGTGACTCTCAATTTTTTTTTTTAATTAGTATTATTATTTTGGTTTTCTTCTGTCTCTTTTCTCATTCTGGCCCTCTCCCCTCCAATACAATGAATAATTTTAAATTACCTTGCACCAAAAAAAAAAAAATCTTGCAGGCTCCCAAGCCCTCTTCAGCCTCCAGTGGATTCACTCAGTCCTCCCTCCCAGTCCATGCCTTTCAGACCTCCTCCACAAACCCTTTTCTCACTGTTTGTGAAGGTTAAGGTTGACCCTTTAGCAGGACCAGCCTGCAGTGCCAGAGCTAAAGAGCACTGACAGGCAAGGAAGAAGGTGGCTGAAGAAAAGTTGTTGCCATCAAAAGCCCCCACCCATTGCCAAATTGCCTGGCATCCACCAGAAATCTAGGTTACAATAGCCTTCACACAGCCTGGGCAGCAGTACATGATATTTACCAGCAGAAACCCCAGTTCTCAACCTGCTCCATCCTCCTCCCCACCTGTCCATGTCGCCCTACGCTCTACAGGCAGCAATTCCCTGATAGTCAAGCACTGACATTACAAACCTTTTCATTACTCGCGGTGTATTGCTGGTTTGTAAAATATAGATTAAGCATAGAGTCACGCTGTGCCCTACATCAGGCTAGTGTTGTTACATGTTTATTAAGGAAGTGATTTAAAAGGGAGATCATGCAGTGAATTACCAATCCTGCACAACCTACTAAAAACTGGGTGATGAAACAACATAATCATCATACATCAGCTTCCCATTACCTGATTTAGGGTAATTTGTATTCTCTGCTTCTGTGCAAACAGAATGTCACTTACTGCACTGTCAAACTTTATTTTAAGAGTTAAAAGGTGGGTTCATTATTCATAATGTTAACAATCAGGAGTAACTAAAATGTTCCATATGCCAGAAATCAAAACCTGTTAGCATGGAATTGGTTACAGGAGATTTAAACCAAATTAAAGCTCTGACAACATTAGTTTTAGAATGGGAAAGCATAAGAAAGAGAAGTTGCACAAAGACTAATTCAATACATCTGCTCCTGCAGGCTGTTTTTGTGTTTCAAATACATACTGAAATACAGAAAAGTTAATTATTTCTCTGGGCTAGGACAGCATGTGTGAGATGACAAGCAAGTGAGATGGCATGCGCGTGCTGGTGTGTGCACCAGAGAGAGTCAGATGGCCCTGCTTTTGTCCTCTTCCCTCAGTTTTGGTAGGACACCTGCCAACACCCATAGGTTGTCACCCAGGGCCCTTGAGGTTCTCCAGTTCCAGACCTCCGGTCAGGAAGTGTTTTGAAGACCAGTAAACCACTCAGCCCTGGTCTCCTCTTCATAAATAATTACTCACGGCCATTGAGGAAGACTAGAGCTGGCTTTCAGCTTCATTATGGTTACTTGAGAGCACTCTCTGGTCTGGCATCTTCACAGACAGCTTATTCCTCTGTGGGAAATCCTAGTGGGCTATGGGGAGTGGTGAAAGAGAGCCGTCAGCAGTGACTACTTGCCTAGCTGGAAGCCACACTCCTGTGCACTTTTCATGCAATCAATCACAAAGGAAAGGTCAACAGACAGCTTTCAAATAACCGATCCATTTAACTACTGACATTGATCTGGGCCAGAGAAGTGGAGCTGGTGCAGGGGGAGGGGGGAAGGGAGAGTTCAGTGGTCAATCAGTGGAAATCTAAGCCCCTTTCAGTCTAATGGGAAGCCTAAACACAGTCCTAAGCTTTCTGCTTTAAATCTCACAGTGATTTGCTTAAGGCACTACGGGACCTTTGCACGGTTTTCTTATAAAGTAAACAAACAAAAAAATCCTTGCATAAAATTAAATAGGTAAACCAGAAGAGACCCGTATTTCACTGAATAATGGAGTGCTGCTCCAGTACGCATAATGGGTGGGATAGAGGAATAACAGGGAGAGCCCCTGGCATGGTCCCAGGGCCAACAAAACTCCAGCTGTTTTGCTTCGGCTTTGGATAGAAAGATGTTCTTCCTTCCATCCTAAGCATATCCTCCAGTGCAACCCAAGGCATACTGTCAGCAGCCTTTACGGAAACCGATTAATTACCTTCCAGCTAAAAGAAAAAAAAACCAATCCTACCTCACAATTGCTAGATTAGAGCTTTCCAACCCTGAGCGCTCTTGTGAAGAGCCAATGACTTGCAATAAATCTCACAAGAACAAAGCAGAGCAATACATAGCTGACAATTCACTGTTCAGGCTCAGTTCCAGATAACTCCGGTCCATACTCGGTCGGTAGAGTCCTACAGCCACAGCAGATTTTATTCTCACTGCACAGATGCCACAGAGCACAATGTGAGTGTGTACCCGGGAGAGAGAGGAAGCCGATTTGCTGTTCTCACTGAAGGCCATCATGGCAGAAGGATGGCTAGTCCTGGATCCCAAGGTGTGCTCCCAGAACTCTTTCCACAGTACCTCACATGAACCACATCATCTGCATAAAGGATACGTGCGTTCCACCAGCACCTACAGCCACTTGAAAGGGCCTTTGGTGACAATACACTGAAATTTATCTAAAGCAGGGCTCCAATAGCTGAATTCAGTCTCTTAGTAGATCAAGCACTTCATCTCGCTGTACTTCAAATCCCCATCAATAAAGTGGAAGGACTATCTCTTGCGGGCATGTAGTAGGATAAATATATGTATTATGATATGCTCAGTGATAAGGATAATGAAGCATAAAAGACAGACAGCCTGACCAAGAGATAACTGAAATCAGTGGAAGGATTCCCTCTGTATTAATTGGGCTTTGGCTGTAGTCTCCATTTAAAGGGAACAAGGCTCACAAGGATTTCTTGGTTCCTAAGCTGGAGGTACAGAACAATTCTCTGAATCCCATAAGAGCTATTTCTCAATCAAGTGTGGCAAGAAAAGAATCTCTGCATGAGACACTAGTACAGAAAAAATATGACATGAAATCCTGTGTGTGTTTATGTATGTGTGTCAGGGGAAATGATATTAAATAGAAGGGAAAAAATAGAATTAGATATCAAAAACAGGATTAAACCATAAAAATCTGTCCAGTATGGAGAATCCAGTTTGTAAGATAATCTTTTCTATAAAAGGCAGAATATTAAAGTAAATAACTCAGAAAAACCCAGGAGAATCTGAGCTTTCAGTAACCAGCCAGATGGAGAATGCAATATAGGCAAGAGCACTGCATGCAACATTTCATATATCTAAGAAAAAATAAAAACCAAGCTATTTCTGGGGAACATTATTGCTCCTCATGGTTTCCTCGATTATTTCTTCATTCTGCTCCTCCCCATGTGCATCGCCACTATTGGCAAAGTCAGCCATTTGCACCTAAAAGTACAGTTTTGTTACGGCACTAATCACACATTTCCTGCCCTCTCCACGGCATGGAGAAGCCTCAGCTCTCCGCTCTGACTCCCTGCCACTCTGCGATCTGTAAATATATTTCTTGCACAGAGCAAGGAAGTCAACTCAAAGGTACACATCAGTCTGAATAGGCTTTTCAGCTTTATTTTGTCCAAACCGAGGGGGCTGTTAGTCTGTCCTTCTGCAGGGGAGTCTACACAGACAGGCTGGAAACGCTGGTAGATTCTTTAAGCGAAAAGCCAGCAGTCAGGACAGTCCACAAGGCACACCACTGGGTCCTGCCCCATGTCCAGAGAGCTCTTGCTGCCTCCACCCAACTATCACACCACTGATTTACCAACACAAATCACCTGCACTTCTGAGAAATCCAAAACAGTATATACCCTAAAAACCTAATAGTCCCCCAAAATAGCTTTACTGTCTTGGTCTTTTAGGAAAGAGCACGAGGACCTAGATTTTGGGAAATACTAAGACACGCCATAGTATGCTGCCACTCCTCCCGAGTACACAAGCAATAAGCAAGGCATTAGAGCTACTAAATTGTTGTGCTATTTCAAAAATTTATTTATTCTATTTTATTTAAATTCTCTTTGCTTTAATTAACTATAATGAAAACATAACCTTTTGTGGTAAACAGGTTCTGAGGCTTAATTAAACATACAGGCTGGAGGAACACAGAAAAAAACTGTTAAAGAGGATAATGCAAGAGGATTCACAGCTCCACAGTACAAACTGTCTAACGCCCAATCAAAGGCAGACATAAGGCAAACTAAGCAGGAAAATGGTACCCCAGGAAAACAAAAACCAGCAAATTTTTGCATATTAATTTAAAGGCACCCTGTTTTCTAAACACCCATGAGGATCTAGACTTGGTATCTAAGCATCTTTGAAGATTGCAGTCCTAGCTATCTCCTGCCAGCTTGCATCCACCTCTCTCTGAAAAGCCCCACTAGAATCAGTGGTTTAATTCTGGATCTCCTTCCATCTTGTGTTAATTATTTACATGTGTAGAGGCAGTGTGAGCTGATCTTGAGCATCACAGCTCAAGTGCCTGCAGAAACTCCCACCTGATCTGTTACGTGACTGAGAGAAGAATCATTTGGGTCCAGCAGGAAAGCTAATCATCAGCTTTTATCTAATGATATCTGCTACATTATCCCACTGGGACAGAATTCTGTTTTATCCAACAGTTTGGGGTTACTTCTTTCAGGCTGACACATCACAGTCAAGGAAGAACATGGACACAGGGAGACTGGTATAGGAATAAAAAGGGAAACAGTAGGATAAACATGTTCTGAAAAAAACAAATAACCAAATAGGCACATTTTTTACTGAAATAGACCCATGTTTCTCTTAAAACAGTTTAAAAAAATGTACGATTGTTTAATGAGAAATGTGAAATCAAGCTTTAGTGATCCCCAGCTCTTCAGCTGGATAAGCAACAACTTGCCCTTATTTTGATTAAGGAGAGCTATTACATGTTTTTCCTGAAGCTATTATTCTGCTAGGAGCATGTTGTAATTTACAAGTTTCTCCAAAAATCTTCCTTTAATGAAATGAATAGGAAATTAATGCTACCAGGCAGAAGGCTTTTAGCTAATGGTTTCTAACACTTCTCTCTGAGACACTGGAAAGCAATTTTCATTTACCAGCTATCTAAAGGTGCAAACAACCTGTAGTTTCACTGACAGCATTTTGATCCTCTAGTCTGCAGTTGTCAGACATTTTTGGTTTGGGGATAGCATACAGCAACTGTGAAGTCTTCTGCCCAGTAATACTGATACGCAGTATAAGCCTGGACCCAAAGTGACAAGAATTTCAGAAAACAGCATTCCACTTAAGGCATAAATCGGTCTAAGATATATTCCTGTTCCAAACATGATCAAGAGAAGCTGGAGTTAAACCTTCCACTGGCTCCTATGCATTTATGGAGATATTAGGTAAGATAATGGCAAGACCAAAATACACACTGGTCACAGAACAGTGGAAGGGTCCACCCAGACTGAAACCCAGGACAGCAGGCATGTTGCACAGAAACAGAAAGATAAGAGAAATAATATCTTTACAATGGTCCAAAGCAATGCCATGGGAAAAAGGGCAAGATTAATTTAAAGACTGAGATACTGATAAACTCATCCTCAATCAGCCTTAGGAGCAATTAACTAACCTGTGCTAGTTTCACCCAGTTTTAATATTCAGAAAAGGTAAAAGTCCTCAGCTTGCCAAAGGACTTGAGAACCCCTCCAAACACTCACACGACTGGCTGGATGCTGGGCTAGTGAGTGGGGTCCCACGGCCATAGGAAAACACCAGTTTGTACCAGGATCCTAAAACTTCACCTTTGAATGTCAGCTATAGTGGTGGCAGAGAGAGAGTGAGGCAACCACCAAGTATGAGATCAGGCCCTAAAGCAGAGCTGTAGGTCATTCAGGGTCATTCAGGGAGTCAACATCTGCTGCTGTCGAATCGACACTACACGCCACAGAGCCACATCACCACGTCTGCTGCCTTTTCTTTCCACGGGAGCGTGGGATACCAGTCGGCAGGCACACTCTGGACCCAGTGCTTTCCTCACACTTATGTCATGCTAACAGAGCCACTTCAAGTGTGAAAATACCATGAGTGGTATCAGTGCTGTCCCTTTCTGTCCAACAAATGGTGGTGCAGAAGGAAGGGCATGGCCAGCTGTCTGACCCCACATCAATGCCAACAGGCAGCAGTGCTCTGGCATGGCCACTAACACTGACCCTGGGGTCTTTGAGAGAGAGATAGAAAGCCATGTCCCTCCCACTAGGAAGAGTTAGGCTGGGAAGGACACAGGGAGTACTCTCTGTGCTTCACTCCTGTTAATTCTTCTCTCAGGAGCCCTACTTTGAAATGCTTTTGAATTACACGCCTGACACTGACTTTGAACAAGCTCTCAAAGTGATGCATGTCCCCTTAACTGACTTTTTATTTGAAAATACATTATTATATGGCCTTCTAGAGAAATGGAGTTGTCAACCACATGAATGACAACCCATGGAAGAAGACCAGCTCACAAAGTCCCTCTTTCTTGCTGTCACTTGCAGAAGCCTTAATACTGAAACAAATGCAAATAATTAATCATCACTTGCACATCATCTCAGTTAACAGAGCAGATGCAGGAATAAACAGACAATTGATGATCTTTCTTCACTAGGAAACAGGCAAATTCTTTTAAAGGAGATGAGATACTAAATTCTATCGTGTCTGGGCCCAGCTCACAACAAGGGCTAGCTTTTCCCACTTTAAGGCTTGCTACAACTTTTCAAATGTGGTATTTGCTATCAATCTTTAAAGAAGACAGTCTTAAAAGGTAACAATTTCCTGCACTGTGCTATCCACTATTCACTTTTTAATTACATTAGTAAACAGTCAATCAGAGACCTTAAATATTAGCTTGACTTTTTGGTTAAGAAGCCTGAAATTTCTGAGACCTAAGAGAGGATGGAAAGATTATGCATGAAATTCAATCACAGAATAAGGAGAGTGCTGATGCAGAGCAGCAGACAATCTTTCCAGGCTGCACACATCATTGTTAGGATACCCACAGACCAGCTATCACACTTAGGGGATTGTTTCACATCAAGGAAAAGAGAAGGCGTCGGGGCAAAGACCAGGCCCCGGCCTTGGATCTCTGTGCTTAGAGCCATAATTAGGGGAACTCGGGTCATGCTTCCTTTCTTTCTCGCTATCACTTTGGACCAAAGGATCCGTCCTTCTGCTCTTCATTTCAGCACACTTCACAAAGGAGACCCCAGGGGGCAGGGGATGGTTTCTTACAAAGCAGCCTTATCTTTGCGATCAGAGCTGTCTCCTGGAAGAGGTCGGGTTTGCAGAGAGAGGAAGGACTGGGAGCTGGACTCCCTGGCAGTGCTCAGATCGTTACAGTTCCCATTTAAAGACACCCCACACTTTTCCCCAAAACTGGGAGGAAAAAACAAGCATCCTGACCAGCTCTTGGAAAGGCAGGGTCCACTCCCAGTGAATTCTCCATGTCACAAGGATGCCTAATTTCAGGTGCAGGCTGTCCACCCCTCACCTGGGCAGTCTCACTGAGACAGCAGAGCCACTCTCTTGGGGCAGGGCTGAGCCTTCTACATGCAGAGACCTCTGAAAATGACACCCTCATCAATGGTTTCTGCTTCTGCTGTGTATCTTGCCAAAGCACCAGAATCACAGCACCAGCAGTCTTTTTTTTTTGCCAGTATGACAGTCATGGACTTCAGAGGGAAGGACAGACTTGCACAAGATCTGCTTGCTGTTATAAAATAAACCTGACACTGACATCAGGGTCACCAAAGTCCAACAATGGTCTGGTGGATGAGAAATGGAACTCCCTGAAACAGTAGCTGCAAGAAAAATTAGGAATTCCATTTCCCTTCTCCTTTGCTTTTTAAAAGCACCCAGTTAACTTGGAACTTAAATATAAAAACAGACTTCTCCATTGCCTTATAGATGTGTAAAAACCCATCACACAAGAAAAGCCTACTATACCCACAAAATCCTGTCTTTCTCTTTGAATTTATTTCACCCTCTCCTTACTTGCATCTATTTCTGTGTTTTCAGAACCCCCTCCCTGTTCACAATAAACAAGTTACCCTCTTTGTCTCTCTGCAATTCACATATTGCTTTTAATAGCTTTGCTTGACAACTTATTCCATATGTTTGCTTCCCTCTGAGTAACAGTTCTGCCTGAATTTCCTTTCAGTCTTAATTTCCTAATAGTCAGATTGACTGCATAGCTCACTCTTTCAAAAAACCCCTGAAACTGAAACCAACAAGCAATACAACACACACAAAAAACCACCAGGAGAATAGATTACTAGTGGTCTACTTTATTATTATCTTTTTCAGCCTCTGTTCCGTTAATGTTCTTGTTAGATCATATTAAATTTTTCTATAAAAAATAGAAAAAATAGATCTATAATTCCTTTCTTTTTGTATCATCAAAAAAATTAAATCAAGAAAAGCAGAGAAAAAAGAGAATAGGTCTCTGGCCATCCACATCTTTGAGTGGAGGAAAACTGCAGTCCATTCTCAAAAAAAACCAAACAAAACCAAACAAATCATCCATGTAAATATGAACCTTTTATTGTGCCTGAGGTCTAGTTTAGAGCCTTCAATAACAACAGCAGTTCTTTGGACCTATATTATTCCATTTTAATGATGAAGCCAGTAAATACCTGTATGCTAGCCTAATATTTTTAAGGCTGTTTTGCTGCAATGAACATTACATTCTGGCTCATTCTGAATGAAGAACACCACAGTCAAGATGTGGTCTAGTTAGTGTGGTTTAATCTTTTTTTATATCTACCTTTTTCATTATGATACTGCATCTTGCAGAAAGCTGCATTTCTTTTGCATTTACCTCTTTCCATGAAAGCTGTGGTTAAAACAGAGCAAGTCTATGAAGAATTTGGCCTATAAGACCAAAATCCCACCAATTCAGTTTGTTCTTGATTACAGTGGTAGACCCAACCACAGCTACAGTGAACCCTTTAACCCCATAATTTGCAAGAATGTCCACAAGAACATCTCTGAAAACTAACCAGGCTACTTTTCCAAATTAGCATCCCTCAGTGCCACACACACACTCAGTGCTGTATGTGAGCCCAGGATCACAGTCTGCCATCTGTGCAATTCACAACAGATCCAGGAGAGCCCATAAATGCTCCCGTGGTTATCTTACCTACGCTCCTACTCCTAGGAGATGGGAAAGCTCATCAGATGCTGAAATCACAGAGCTCTCTTCAGACAAAGGCTCACAGCTTTAAGGAAAAGAAAATGCTCCATCTTCTCATTATTTCCCTCCTGTTCCTTGCCAACACATAAGCCTGGAGTGAGAAGTAACAAGCCCAGCACTTCCTGGATCAAAAACCTATGTTTATATATTTGAAAATTTATACAGACATTTATGCAAAAGAAAATTAAAAGCACCTAAGACCTATACTTTCTTTTCTTCTCATCAGCACTGCCTCTGAATGGCTTGGGTAAAAGGGATTTTCCTTTTATTATTCTTTTACTCTTCTTCTACAAATTACATTTTTCTGCCGTGATGCTCTCCACCAAACTCTCCAAAAGAATTTCCTACCAAGTCTTCCCCAGCAGACCCTAACAATCAAAGCCCACAGTTGCTGTATTTCTCCTTTTTTCCCCCTGCTTTCTATTTTATTTCTTTTTTTAAAGGAGTAAAATAACATTTTCCTGAGAGGACTGAGTGCATTTATTTCCTTTCAAGGTGGTAGAATAGTATACCCAGAAGGACAATCTTGTGAGCTTACCATTAAAAAAACCTAGCCCTCTCCACACTCCTGGAAAAGGCGTGCACACAGGTGTGAAAATGGGAAACATACAGGGCCAAGAAGTACTTCACTACCCACAAAAGCATGAGTAAGCAATGATGAGTTCTACAGAGCCAAGCAGAGCACAGTGGCCTTGGCATCAACACCCCCAGGCTGTTTGGAACCCAGCTGGCAGAGCTGCAGAGGTGATGCACACAGCTCCAGGCAGAAGCAGGGGGCTGGGAGTGCCCCCGGGGACAGTGCTGCTGCCAGAGACCTTGTGCCACGGGGTCACAGCCTCGCCACTGCTGGGCATCCACTTCTTGGAATAGTGTTGCCCTGGTTTTTGCTAAAGCTTTTTGTTTTAACTTTGGAGTTAGAATTTTTTTTTTTACACAGTTTTATGTAAATAATAGCCAATGGTTACTTAACGGTATTTTCTGGTTTTCATTCCTTTTGTGATAAAAAAACTTTGATGAGCATCTTTTTTCTCTAGTGGGATTGAGAAGAAAGTGACATGTCCTCCAATCCCTTGTGGAGGTGGGAATTGTATAAGAATGTGACATATGTCAATAAAGTAGTCTTTCCCGTCCTTTCTGCTGAACCTGGCAGGTGTGAGAGCGTCTTTATTGTGTTTTCCCAAACACAGGATAGTTATTGTCAGCAGCCGTATTTCAAGGCTGCCTAGGAGGGCTTGCCAGGAAGTAGAACTCCCCTGTGCTGGATACCCCCCTGGATAAACCCACTGCTACCCCTCAGCCCCTTTCCATCTCTCTCTTTACAAAGCACTGGCCACCTCATTGCCTTGAGGTTTTGTGGAAATAAAGGAAGGTGGTGGTGAGTTTTTTTGGTTTTTGGAGATTCTTTTTAGATTTCTCACCTTGTTTTTTCTCAGATTAACAAATAAACACGTTTTACATGAAATTACAGTAATTGATGAAAAGCTTTTTAATGATTTGGCTTTAGTTCAGCTTTGAAAACTGGGTATGAAGTGGCTGGGGGGTAGTTCAGAACTGGTTTTTTTCCTCTTTTTCACCACAGTGCCTGGATTACTTTCAGAAAATAGGTTCCCTGGCACTAAATGATTTGCCATAGCCTCTCACTTACTGTAAAAACAGAAGGAAAAGAACTGCTGCCCAAATCTGCCGTCACACTACTTGTCATTCCTCCACTTCTCCCATTCTCAAGCCTGCACAAAATTGTTCCCGCTCGTGCCTGGCCACATTTCTATTGCTCCTAGCTGAAATGCATCTTTGCAAAGCTCACTCTGTTAGCAGTGCTCCCAAAATGCCAGAGCACACGTTAAGCACTGTCAGCCCCTTTGCCTTTTGAAATACGTCTTTGCACAGGGCGTCTTTCAAAACAATAAATCCTGGATGTTTAAAAATCAGCAGCAGGGTAACAAAAAACAAGCTCCTCCATAGCCAGTGATAAGCACCAGGGTTTATTTCTTCTTTGCTTGAACTTGCAGTAATGAACTTGAGTGTTTTAGAAGTAACATGAGACAAAGGTGTTGCCAGAAGTCAGTGATGAAGTTACTGAAATTTGACTCGTAATCATTCGCTGGCCCCAAGCCACCCCCGACCAAGCGGTGCGAGTGATCGGCAGAGGCCCGGGGAGCACTGCAGGACCATGTGCAGGCAGGGGGGTGGGCAAACAAGAGGCCAATTCAGAGCAACTGGAAGGCATCCCAGAAAAACAAGTGATGGAAACGTTTCAACCACCAAGCTGGGACTCCACCAAGCCTCTCAAAGAGGGAGTTGGTACAGCCAGCTCCCAGCAAGGATGATCAGTGAGCCACAGGGCTGGCATTAGCCCTGCCCCCAGTGGCATGGCACACCTCCTTTTCAGGGCATCTTCTTCTGTGGCCATTTCAGGAAGCAGACAACATGCACGGCAGTGAAACATCAGGCTGTCCAGCTGCAAGCCTCATCTGCTAGTATTTCACATTTCGGGTGTGCTCCTGGGAAAGTGCTTGCTCATTTTACTCGATAGGAAGTGAAGCAGCCTCACTGCCTCAAGAATAATTTATTGTCATTAATAATAATACACTGATATAGAACTTTTCATCCCAAAGGATGAAAAAAGCAATTTAGAATCTCCAAGCAATTTTCAGAGTGGAATAGTCTGTGCTTTAAGGCACATGCAGCAGTGACACTGGAGTGTCCCCGGCTGTGCCTGTGCCAGTCGTGTGCACAGAGGAAGTGTGCCGTGCCACAGACTCAGCTGACACCCTCCTAGGCAGGGCGGGGAGAGGAAACAGTGGCAATGGTGGCAGCGGGTGAATTAAATGAATTAAATACGGCAGGGGTGCAAAACCATCCACTCTAATGCATTCAGTGGGATGAAGCCACTGGGGCCACAATCCCCCTTTCTCTGGGCAGAGGAAACAACCCTCCCTGCATGAATTGGTGCGAAAAGGAAGAGGTGATGGACCAAGTAATCGAGGTTTCAGAAAGGAAAGGAGGTTGAAAGAAGACGAGAGAGAGACCAGTGGTTCCTTCACTCAGGCTTCCTTTGCTGCCCAAAGCTAAGATGCAGTCCTTGCTGGACACCAGTAGTTAAAACATCAGTGTGTCCTTGATGCTTTTGTATCAGACTGGAAAAGGAAGTAACAACTAGAACTACTCTTTGGTCACAACTTCCCACTGCAACCTGAGTGCCAAGTCTTTCTTGCATAGCAAACTCCAACTTCAAAAAAATAAATTTGACAAAAATTGAGAAAATATAAAGCTGCACAAATATTAACAACTTTGTGCAGAGTTAGAGTAACATATTTCTCCTGTATACCTTCTGAATCTTCCTTCCCTTTAGTGCTTAATGCATAATCTGGAGAGATAAACACATAACTTTTGCTTAATGACCACCCAGAGACAAGGGCAACGCATTCCTCCAGAGAGCTGCAGTTGCATACAGAATTTTGCACCACAGGTCACTGATTCAAAGGTAACCTACTTTCCTAGTGACTCAGATGTATTAGTGTCTGCTGCTGCTTGGTGGCTTACAAGTAAAACAGTTTTCAACCTCATATGAGTTCTTTGCGTGTGCAAGGCTCTAGCTTATACAGATGTTGTAAAATCTCCAGCTGCAGACAGGAGGGCAAGGGGCAGTGGAGTGAAGAAGTCAGTCAGAAAGCAGTCTCCTTTCCCAGCTGGGCCAGCTAATCTGTGTGAATCTGGACTGGAAGGTGGGATCTCCATCCTCCTGGCATGACCCTCACATACCTCTTCTTTCAGTCTCCCTCTGAGCCCTCTTTATTTATTTTTTCATTTACCCAAACCTCTTCTTTGGCTTTCCACTTTTACAGTGGAAGCATGCTTTCAGATCTCTGATCTTGAAAGATCCAACAAATCAACCAGTTCTGTTAGCACTTCTCTTCATGAGCTACAGCTCTCCTTTCTCCATGTCTCACCCCTCAGCTTGTTGGGAACACAGTTCATATAGAAGCAGAAATTAAAACAGTTGAAACGAGATTAGAGGATGAGGTCAGATGGACAAATCCCCATTGCTCCTCAAGGCTGCTAGATTTCATTACTGAGAAGTGGTGCTAAAAATAAGTCTGACTACAAAGCATTGTCAGTACTGAGACTTCTACCACTGCTAGACTTGGGAATTTGCTTATGACTTTTCCCAGTGCAGACAAAGCCTTAGAAACACACATCAGTAATCTCTGGGAGGAGAAAAAAGAGAAAGAAAGAAAGAAAATAAGGGGGGAAAATGGAGAGGTTATCAAATATTTATGGAGCCATGAATCTGTTTACCTAGAGGATAGGTAAGATAAATAAGTATGCCATGCATCAGGTTGTATTCTGGAATGGAAGATTCTACTGTTCTTTGCATGCTATCCAGCTCACATCCATGAATTCTTTCATAAGACTACACTAAAATTTTCCTTAAGCATTTGGGGATTTACTTTTGTATTAAAATCAATATTAACTTGTGTTGTTCACTGGCAAGTCACTCTAATAGCATTATACAAACCGTTTTCAAGCATACTGAATGACTGATGATGGTATAAACCAGTTTTGGGGAAACCTTTATTGCAGTAAGTGCAGGGTTGTTATTTTATTCTTAAACAGCCTTTACCAGCATCAAAGGGATGTAATTGATGCAGTGATTTCAAATGTTGAGGGCTGCTGACATATGATTTTACAAACATGCAGACAGAAATTAGGATAGCCCAGGCTATTACAGCTACAAATAAACTTTTAAGCAGTTTAGGAATACATTAAAGGAAAGCAGAACACTCGGAGGATCAAGCAGATGCTGACTCCCATGGCTACTGCTGAACAGGCAATGATAGACAGTGCAGCCTAGCAAAAGCACGCTTGCTACAGGCTGAGAGGGTCTGAAAAGCCAACAGTCTGCCATCCCCAAATCGTTACAGTAAGACCTTCAAACCCAGGATCCTGCCTGCATGGCACAGCCACAGAACTCCCAGGGAACTTTTGGATTTTGAGCACCAGCTTCCTTCGAGGTTGAAGCACTTCACCCCTGCCCCACCAAGCCCTGGGCCTGTGGCTTCCTCCCTGCACAGGTCCCTAAAGCTCCTGAACAGTGAGTCTTGCTCTGCCCTGAGTGCTCCGTGTGACATTTTGCATGAGTCCAAGCTGGGGCCTCCTGCCATAAAAGGGGGATGGTGACATTTCCTCTGCCTTGTGGTGGAAAGGGAAGATCCAACTTCTTCCTCTAAGGGTGCAAAGCCTTGAGCACTTGCCAGTATTGCATCCAAAGCATAGTATCAACACGGCGCCAATAAGGAAATTCTATTTTTGCAGTAGGATGTAAATTACTTTCTAAATTTGTGCATGCCTCATTATCGTATACCTGTCTATAAATATAAACCTTTGTGTATATATATATATATATACACACTATCTCCAGGAACATCTGGAATGAGCAGAAGAAATGATGATGGACTGACACATCACTCCTGCAACAGTTCCATCAGGAGCCATGCTAAGAACCCTCTCCCACTTTTGAGTCCCCCCTTCTAGGCTAACCAGTCAACAGGAATACTGAGTGAAATCTACCCAATACTCCTCAATACTTTGCCAAACACAAGCCTTTATGTCTATGAAAACAGCTTATAAAAACTTTATTATTTTTGATGAAGTCACACTTTGTATGCTACGGAAATGTGCTTGGGTTTGTTATTGCTTTTCAAAGAGTATTTCCAGGGCCTAGAGTTTTTAGATTGGTTTATGGTATATGCTCCCAAGCTATGTATTATACATAAAATTAATGGTATATAGTTTCACTTTGTTTTTAAATCTATGCTTCTCAGAGTTCTTCCTCAAAGGAATAAATAATACTCGCTCTCCGAATTATTAACAAATAATATCTACTGCGGACAGATTTTCAAATTGCACGGTAACACTGATTTGAATGCGGTTACAGCAATTTACATCACTGCAAGACCTGACTGAAATGAATATTTCAGGCAGTTCAGTAGTACTGGTACAGGCTGTTCCCATTTGTATATTTAATATCTGAAGTTAAGTGTAAATTCGCAAATAACAAATGTGTTCATGACTATATCTATATGCACGCGCTTCTCTCAAGACTTCTAACGAGGCCTGAAGCACAATAACAAACCAGCCTGAATATTCAAACCAGTGTGTAAGAGCAGAGATCTCCCCACACTCACTCATGAACACAGACACTTCCAGGGAAAGCAGAACCAGAGGGGTGGGGAGAAAGGGCAGATTTGGGGGGACCACACAAACTACTGTATATTTTGGGAGCTCCATATCTCCCCATTGCAGAAGTTTTCTTGTGGTCCAGCACTGGCTGCAGTGGGGGTGGGAGGGGTTGGCACTGGGACAGCTGCCTTGGGTTAAATCATACATTGCTCTCTGCTGAATATCAGACAGGATGAAAGAGACAAATTTTTATAGTCTATACAGATACACCCTCAAAATATTTTTCTGATATTAGTTGTATGGGAAGATTTCTCAAAGACCTGCTACTTGTAAAAACAAACCTTCCAGCATCTCAGACCACAAAATCCCAGTTGCACAGATGGGAGGTAATTCTTGCAACCTTTTCAGTTGAGTAAAATTTCATCTCATTAGCAGAAAATTAAATCAAAGTGTGTACTTATGTTTAAGTGGACAGCAAGGGACTGTGTAGAAATCATTCCTGCTCTGCCATCCCTGAATTCAGTACATCAGTCAAGCAGTCACATCCACATTTGTAGGTGCTCTTAGCCCCAGAAATTACTTCATTCTGCTTACTATAAAGAAAAGACCTGGAGTTTTGCAGTTGTTAGGGCTATATGAGTACCTTAATTTCTTTTAAAAACTTAAAAGACATACCACAGAAAGTGAATAAGAAATTAATAACTAAGAGTTGGGGTTTTTTTAATCGTGAGAGATGACTAGAAATTTCAGTTAAAACATCCACATGGATGAAGCTAAAGTGTACATGCAAAAATAACACAATCAAAACTTCAGTCATTACTATCTTCTCCAGGTTTTTAAAACCTCTGATGCACGGAATGCAGGGGGCTGACAGCAATAGCTGTAATCTTCATTTTTAACTGTCGCGGAGGTAGTTTCACGGGGATTTAGTGCAGGCATTAAAATGCTTTAGAGGTTTAGAGCGTTTCTCAGCAGTAAAGCTGCATTAGGAGGTTGGCACAGCACCGCGGAGTTTCCAAATAAATCCTCCCGCTCCCAGGCGGCGCGCCCCGGCCCCGGCGGGCCCCGCGCGGGCCCCGCGGCCG